>BGPR01011047.1:0-47187 GCA_013235015.1 Araneus ventricosus | reverse complement strand
TTGTAGACATATGAAATTTCTTAGATCATGCAAAATCAGCTTCTTAGCTTTTCTTTCTTTTTTTACGCGACAGAAATCACAGCGTCTCCTCGGAATTGCTAAGGCCCCTCTTCAATTTATCGCTGCTTAACGGGTAGCTTAGAAAACCTACCCGTTTTTCCTAAGGCGAAGTCTATTGTGTCTATTGTTAATCAATATACACGAATATAGCTTTGTTCCAGTTACTGAATGTATTCAAGGGAAGGGCCGAGCAGCGTTTTGTGTCCAGTTTCTTTGTCGGAACTGAATAATTACAAACGCATGTACTGACAACAAATTTGTGTTGCTTCCCTTGTAATAAACTAAGGAGGAGGGAAAGCAAGTAGCTTGCCTTATTTCGAAGCTTTCAAAGAGATCTATAAAAAATGCTACAGATGAGCTTGTCAGTATCTTGAGTGCTGATTGCAAGAACATCTTTCTATTACATGCACAGAGACACACATTCTTTCAAGGCATTTGAAAAAAATGGGCTAAGAAATAAATTTTATGCTCCGGATATACAGTGGCGGATTTTGACAATACAAGGCCCGAGGGGCAAAATTATTTTGAGGCCCCCTCCAAAAAAAAACCTTTATGGTGATGCAAATGTGTAATCTAAAATAACTTACTTATGCTTTTAATTCTAGGTCTATGTTTATCTTCCTTATTTCAATTTGAAAATAATTTTTCTATTGTTGTTTATCTGATTTCTAACATTTATTTCCCTCATTTTTACAAAGAATATACTTTATTCTTGGCAAAGTATATATGCTATGTTATTTTTCATAACGTTATACGTAGGATTGTCATAATTTCCAGTTATTGATACGGGACATCTAAGTGCTAAATAAATAAAACATGCAAAAGTGGGTAGGTAATGGTTTATTTTATTCTGATAAAAAAAAAGCAATAAAGCTCAAGCAATCTAATAAAATGAACATGTAGAATAATAAAAAAGATGCAAGGCAATACTTTTTAGCCCAGTCATATTTTAAAGTTGATTTTACTTTCTTAATTGTATCATTTTATTCTTTCACACAATTTTAAAATTTGGCGCAAATCATTTTTAAATTATAATGACAAATCAAAATTGCTTCAGTTGTCTCCGCTGACAACCAGTTTCTTTCTTCCAACCACTGAGTTGACATTAGGGAAAACATTCTCTCCACATTAGCGTTGTTCGCTAGAAAGGTAAATACGTATTCGCAGAGCTTTATAAGACATGACTTCCCATCAATGTACTTTGTATCTTCAAAAAACTTCAGTCATTTCTCTTGCAAACTCAATTTCATAATTGCTTCGTAGTTTTGGTTGGTATTATTTTTCTCTAAATAATCTTTTAGATAAACAAACTGGTTGAATAGAATCTCAATGTTGTCAATATCGATGTTTCTTACCTATAAATATGCAATAGTACGTTCTATTTCTTTCCAGCAGAGTTTAGGAAGAAAACGGGGCAAATAGCAATATGTGACTGAGTAGTGAAATACTGTGACAGTCCCGTATATACGGGACGTATGGTAACCTTAATTATATGCATATATAAAATAGATAAAGAAATTAAAATACCTTTGCATCCCTTTATCTTTTTTCGTTTTACTCCAAACAGAGATGTTTATCGTTTGATTATATACAACATTTAAGAAGAAGTTATTTGTCTCGATTTTCGCGTCTATCTAGATGGGTTGGACATAAGTGTTCAAACATTCAAATTTTATATTAAATAGGAACAGCATTTCAAAATTGTTTTTAATAAATATTTTTAAATTTTCTTACGTTTAATGAAGGAAACTTATTCAGTTAAAAAGGAGAAATGAACTCATAAGTCAACAATTTATATTTATGAACTATAATAAATTTTACCATAAACTGAGAACCATTTTATATTTCTTCTAAATTTCGAGCTCGAATGAACAGTGTCAACTATTTGTTCTAAAGGACAGAATGGTATAATCTAATGACAATACAGGTAAAAAAGAGGGAAATAATAAAATTATCCGCCCGAAATTTTTATAAAAACAGCACTTTGAGATGTGTTAAGATAATTTATCAAAAAAAATGTGTTATCTAGTTTAAGCTCTGCAAAGTAAATAATTAAAATCCTTTTCATCGTTCCTTTTCTCTTGTTGAACTTCTCTTATTAAAAAATGAAAATGTGAATCGTAAAATAAAGCAATGACTTTCAAAAATATAACTAATCAAAAGCATAGATGGGTGACAGAATAATGCGAACACTTTTGAATTTGCACAATTTTTCGAACAACTCCCCAAAAGGGTGAAAGGATTTTCCTAGAACTTCGACCATGTAAAGAAGAGGCTTCAGCTCACATTTTACAGGGAAGATTCGGTCACGATGGCCTTTAGAGGACTGACCAGAAATTGATGAAGAAAAAAGATTTTGCACTCGTCCCAATTTATAGAAAGCCGATAATGAGTTGCAACTTTCACCACTGGTTTCGTTTGATAAGCGCAATATTTACATGCATTTGTGTAAAAAAAAGCACGAATATTCAGGAAACTATAAAGGTTTTCTTAAAAAATTCCCAAATTTTCCCGCACGTTGTTTGCTTATAACCTACAGAGTTTTCAGCCAAATTTATACGAAACTTACAGAATTCATGATAATATGTTGGCGAAGTATTGTAATAAAATTTGAAGAAAATACTTTGAATATTAGAGGAAATATGAGTATTTGTAGTAAATAATTTTTTACTGCGCATGTGCGAAACGTAGCCTAATTTTTCTTTCATAACTTCAAAGGACATATAGGACAGCTTATAAAAAAATTCCAGTTGAATACCGTTAAGATTCAGGAAAATACCTGCATTGCAGCGATATGAATTTTAGTTGCACTCTAAGAGAAGCCAAATGATGAGGGTTTTTCTACAAAAGAATATTTTTTAAATTTCAATCTTCGAATAGTTATCGACGAACTGCAGTCTAAGTAATGTATTTAATTTATAAGTATAGAAGGTTTTTCAGGATATTCAAATTTCATAAAATTTAATATTACTGTTAGAATCGATTTAATCGCTATACAAGCTGTTTTGAAGTTGCAAATATTAAGACAAACTGAAATAACAAAATATTTAAATGTAGATCACATTCAGGAGAGTTGGTGTTAGTATCCTGCAAATAAAAAAAATGCAAAATCCTAATTTGTTAAGTAATTTTTTTAAAAGTAGTAAAAAAATGACAACTTTTTTGAACAATCTAAATAGTGTAATACAAAGTTTGCCAGGACTGTTGAGACAGACGGATAACTGCGAAACAAACTGGACCACACTGAATCTGTAAGCGAATTTGAAAACATGAAAAAAATCCTAAGAATGAAGTCGTGAAATTTAAGCGATACTTGATTTTAATAAAAATTCAATTCGAGTACTGGGTTCTTAAAATTAAATGAAAGCACTAAATTAAATTACCTTGATAAGGCAAGGAAAAAAAGTATTACGATGCGTGTGGCCCCAAAATTTGCGGGGCCCCTAAGCAGTTAGTTACTTATTTTGCTCTGCGCAGTTTTACACCTGTGAAATCAATTTAGCGTCTTGGGTCCAATGGATGTATCATCAAAGGAATGTCGTCTTCTGCATATCTCGTTTTCTATAGAGCATATTCCTGTGTGACTAACAGGTTAATTTATCAATAATGATACACATTAGTCACACTAGGACTTAATTTCTCCTCCCCCCAACGTTTCGTTTGGCTGTTTTCATCCACTCAATAATTATTTGAAAGCAAAGAGGGAGAAACCTTTCAGTGAGGAGAGGATTATACTATAAATAAGGCTGCAATGTCAAAAATTCTCCGTCGACTTAGCGCTATGATGTTTTTCGCATAGATTTTGAGGCCCTCCTAGAGTTCGAGACACGAGGCTACCGCCTCTAACACCTGTGCGGAAATCCGCCACCGCGGATATAACCGAGAAGTTGCAAACGACGATACGAGTTGCGGAAGAGACGGGCACAAGTGACGTCAAAATCTAGTCAGCCAAGTAGAGTGCGTTTCGGATTGCATCATCATTTCTGCGATTTTAGTGCATTTTTCGCTCTCAATATTAAAATAAATAAATTTTTGTGCAAAATTTCACTTGCACATTCGAAATTAGAATGATTTTTTCTATAAATACGGATTGCTTTCACGCTTTTTTAAAAAAAATACTGAATTTCCCCATGAATTTTGCATGACACCCTTCCTCCTGTCTTTCCCACTAACGCCACTCCCAACGGTGCAAATAATTTAAGTAAATCAGATTTTAATCACATTTATAATAAAGCCTAAGAATGTTTAGAGCTTTATGATAGGGTAAACAAGACGTTTATTGACACCCTAAGCTTTAATTTTTAAAAAATAACCTTTTTCCTAGTTTCCACTGCATAAGTCCATTTATACTCTAAAAGTAAACTAAATATGAGAGATGGGTGTCAATTACTTATCCGTCGGGTATCAATAACCGAGTTTGCATTATTTATGCTCCATATATTGCAAAATACTTTCCAGGGATAATTTTTAGAAACCCTTTATTCAACTTAAAATAGAGTAATTCGGGAAAAATCATAATGAATCACAACATGATTGAACTGTTTTTGCACAGATTATTGCTTTACTGGTGTCAATAATTGTCTTATATACTCTATTGCAGCCTATTTTCTTATAGTATTGTTTCCAGCGCCTCACGCTTTTGCGATTTATTTGTGACCTCTGTATTTTCGATTTTAAAAAATTATTTTCTTCTTTTTGAAGCGTGTTTTTATATATATTTTTTATTTTTATCGTTTTATAGTTTTTAGCCTTTAATAGTGTTTCCTAACCTTTTTGTGCCATGACCCACTTGAGGGGTCGTCCACAAATGATGTCACGCTTGGAAGGGGTTCTTGAAATTGTGACAGTTTTTGACAAGGAGGTAGGGGGTAACAAGAAGTGTGACGTCATACATTTTGGTAAAAATAAAAACGTTTAAAATCAGCAGATAAAATTTTGAAGTTATTTTGAAATTACCAGAATTTGAGGGTATTTTTTTAATCGGGGCTAAAACAACTTTCATGTGGTTTTCTTTTCACTTATATTCCTTTCTTTTTGAAAAAGGCATTCAGGGTAGGTTCTGAGAATATGGTAGCAACAGAAATTTTTCACCATTAGAAGAAAGCCTCCCCCTGCTCACAAATGTCATTAAAACACGTAGTTCAAGTTTAAAAATAAAATTTGAAATATGATCTATAACGTAGTGCTTTGTTTCTGAACTGCAAGTATATGTTTATGTAATATAGCGTGACATGTGACAAGGGGGAGGGGGAGGTATGGTGAAGTGTGACACTTTGTGACAAAGGGGGAAGGGGGTCAAAAATATTGAAAAAAAAGTGTGACATCCTTTATGGACAGCCCCTAAGACTTTCTAACATTCTAATGGACCCCTATGTAACGTATACATAATTTTTTAATATTCAAAAATTGAAGTTTTCTCTAAAGAAACTTAAATAATAGAAGGAAGAAATCAATAGGAAATTGTTGAAAAACATAGTAAGTGTAGGCGTATTTCATATTATGTCTGACAAAAGCATGACTGCAACATAATTATTGTATATCAGTGTATGATATCAGGTAAGTGGCAACAGAAAGATGTTGCGCTACTTTGAATTTGATTTTTAGAAAGAGTCGAGAGAGAGACGATTAAAAGAAGAGACGAGTACGGTACGATTGAACGAAGTTACATTGTATGCAGTTACGAAGTGTAGTGGTTGTTTTTTAATGTTCTAATAAATGTTTGTTTAGTCTTAAAAGAAGTCTTATGAATGTCAATCGAGAAGCCAACATAAGTAAATTTTCAAAGAACTGAAGAACTTTTTTGGGGAACTGAAATTCGAGTACGAAATAATTTTAATGAAAAATTTTTCTATATTATTTAAATTATTAGTAATTATTTATTATTTACTAAGATTCTTACGCTTGATGTTTTCTGCAAAGAGATTTTATGTCAGGCTCCAATTTAGTTAGCTTCAGTCTGAAATTTCCCCGCTGCGTTATATCCAGCCGATTTCTTTCCTTTTTTTTCCATTTTCGAATTGCCCCGCCCCGTGGGGCCTGGGCCCCACGTTGCGAAAAACTACTTTAATATATTTCATAATTACTTATTAGAAATATTATGCAAACTGATAGTAATTTTTTATCAAGTTCATTACCAATAATGTACCTCATGTGGAATCAAGATTTAATTAAAATTAATCGAATAATTGATAATAAAGTTCTGAAAAAATAAAAATATTGTTTTGGCATCCAGAACACACAACTGTACAAAACTTCATAACTCCAACACATCAAGAAGAGAGTGAAATATCGATATAAAAAATTACGTTTCTACAAACGTGAAAAAATTCAATTAAATAAAAGCGTGTAAAAATGAAGTGTAATTTTAATCTAATATGTCGGAATTTATCACAATTTGTTTTAACGTTCAGTATATATATTTATATATGTATATATATATATTATGTACACTTCAAGTACATGAGCATAAAAAAGGAAAAGAAATCGTGTCATTGCCGATACATTTTAAAAGTAAGAACATACATTTTGGTTATTCACAGAATTTATAAAACTGCTAAGAGAAAAATATTGCATCACAAAAATTTGTATATAACTCCATGAGAATCCAAAAGAAATGAATAAACTTCATTAAATTTTCTGAAGCCAAATTTTTATGTTTTCAGTTATAAAGATACCGACTCCTAACTAATGAATATGTTTAGCACTGATTAAAAAATTTTATCGGTGGTAGGAATTTTATATTATTTAAATAAAGTTAAGACAGAAACAGATATATGTCATTCTATTGCAAGTAAAACTTAGGAAAAGTATCCCAGAGTTAAGAGAATCGGTTTGAAAAATGCGAAGTTGTGACGGAAATGTCATATCCACTCGTAGAAATAATTGGTCTATGTAAACGAGCTCGCACATCCCAAATACTTTACTTGTTTTGAGGAATTTCCGTTCTGAAAACTTCATCGCGTGCTAAACAAAATTTTCTGTCTGCATTTTGTTCCTTGCGGTATTGTTCCTAATTACAACGGAGAATCTAAATTAAAACAATAACTTGTTACTTGCTGAGTTGCAGAAATATCACAAGTTTGTTTGAAGCTTACAACATTGAAATTTGAAATCGCACCGCAACTTTTAGATTTCTTCGTTTCGTTTTTCGGAATCGGAGGGGGAAAAAAATGCTTTTCCTGAATTTTATGGGAAACTTATTTGTAGATATACACATAATGTACAGTAGAATATCTGTAATCCGAACCCCAGGAATCCGAAATTTCGGATAATCCGAACATCTTTTTCTTATAATTTTCGGGAAAAAATTTATTAAACTAGCGGGAGTGTTCTCCCCTAAACTTTCTCATATACTTCCCAAAATGGTGCCGTTTCCCCTTCCCCCGCGCGGCTAAAAAAATTCGGACCTATTGTTACCCAGAATCTAATGACTACCAGAAGGTTTTTCATTATAGTGATTGAAAAATATCTAGGTAAAGAATTTCAAAGAGATGCGTAGCGATTTTCCTCTCTTACCGGCTCAAGGACAAACTCACGTAATTCGCTACTCCGTAATGAAATTCCTCTCCGTTCTTCCAGTACGCATGCGCGTGGAGATAAGGGATTCTCTTCAAAAGTAAATTATACAGACCGACAGACAGTCAACTCTTTGACGGATTTGGCCCAAAATTTGATACGGACCTACATTCATGATGATAAAACTGTGTACCAAATTTTATCCATCTAGCTATTCAAGTTTTTGAGTTATAGTGTTCGCATGACCGCGGGCAGACAGATAGACAAACTTCCCGTGGACGGATTTTGTCCAAAATTTGATAGAAACCTACAAATTATGTGTCAAGTTCATATACCAAATTTCATCCCTGTATCTCTAATAGTTTTCGAGTTATCGTGTTCACATACACACACACAGACATACAGACACCCAGACAGACATAATTCCCAAATTGTGTTTTTCGGACTCATGGAGGTCTAAAACGTAAAGATTCGTCAAAATCTCAAGTTCGAATTTTTTGACGATTGCAATACTTTCTCTTTGTATACGAGAAAGTAAAAATGATGGAGAAAATAACAATTACGAATCAGGAACAAAGATAATGTTTATTCCTTACTTAAAAGGTTTAATCGGTATTTAAGAATGAATACAGCACCTTAATTAGTAGAAAAAAATCGGTTATTTTCTTCTGACGTAAGGAAACTAAACCTACTTGATAATGCGAATCGCCGTACTCTTTCATTGAGCACCCAAAGTCTATACTCTACTGCATTTGGTATATAAAGAGTATTTTACCGAATTTCCCGGATAATCCGAATTTTCCAGAGTCCGAACAGAGGTCAGCCCGAATTAGTTCGGATTCACGAGGTTCCACTGAATATGTTTTTTATATATTTCGATCTTTCGATATTCCAGTTTTGGTCTCAACATACTTAAAATTAGAAAAATTCTATTAAACGCAGTTTTTAGAAGAGTTTTCTGCCAAAAGTTCATTATTTTAAATCCTACTGAATAAAGGGTTAAGTTTTTATACACTTTTATTTAAATTTACTTGTTTCGTGTTTGTAAAGATGGAATTTTGTAATCGATTTTTCACGCACTTCCTGATGTGCTAAAATTTTATAATTTGTACATCCGTGTATTGTGGATGACAATACACTATTTTAAGATTTTCAGAACGTAGTTATCTTTTAATTGATAATTTAATTAAATTTCGATTCCCCACAAATGGCACGACCTGATAGTGAATTTCAGAAAAAAATTATTTCAAGATTCCATAATATTTATAATAGTGTAATAATATAATATTTATAATAATTCGTTTAATTATTATGGATTTCAAGATTTCATGATATTTATAATAATGAATTATCATAAAAGTCTAAGACTTCCTAAAGACTAACTTCTAAGGAATAGAAAATTATTAAAATGAAAATAATTTTTTTACTTTTTAGTACTGTAATACAAGTGCGTTTCACTTTCCGCTTCTACCCACGTCTTTCGCCTCCAAGCTCCCGGCTCCCAAGCTATTTTTCTCCACTGCGTTGGGGACGCTTGTTCGTTTTACTGCCTTTTAGCTTATTTTTTCTCCACATGTGTTAGGAGCATGCGAGAAAGTTTAGGGGAGACCACTCCCGCTGTTTTTGTGGGGGGTTTTTTGCGTCGTAGAATGAGGAAGAAACCGAATATGTAATTTCAAGGCCTTCTTTTTAACCTATTTAAAATCTACAATTAGGGTTACATGTCTAAATACGAAATTTCACTTATCTAAATCATTGCTTTTAGAAGTTACCGTCTTCAGAAGTATGCGATTATACAGACCAACAGACAGTCAACCCTTTGACAGATTTGGTCCAAATTTGATACGGACCTACATTCCTGATGATAAAACTGTGTACCAAATTTTATCCATCTAGATTTTCAAGTTTTTGAGTTATAGTGTTCACATGAACGCGGACTTCCCGTAGACGGATTTTGTCCAAACTTTGAGAGAAACCTACAAATTATGTGTCAAGACCACATACCAAATTTCATCGCCGTAGCTCTAATAGTTTTCGAGTTATCGTGTTCACAGACACACAGACAAACATAATTCCAAAATTGTGTTTATCGGACTCAGGGAGGTCTAAAACGTGGAGATTAGTCAAAATCTCGAGTTCGAATTCTTTGACGATTACAATACTTTGTCTTCGCATATCTCCCACACGAGAAAGTAAAAATAGCTTATGTCAAATTGACTGCATATTCAAGGGTACTGGGTACTCCTTCAAAGTCGCTCCTACAGAAGGATCCCTCTCTTTTTCCACCCCATTTCGTTATCGCGGAACAGGAAGGTGAGGCTGCCTTCCCCCCCTTTTCTTCTGACCGCATAGGAGGGGTGTGCTGAGTTATTGTTAATAAAACTTACCTTTACGATCCACAAACATGTAGAAGAGAGCGCGATTCGAACCCGCGATCATAAGATCCGTAGGCGCGTATGCAGACCATTATACCACTTCGGAGAAGAAGAATAGAGCTTTCGCTTTGTCATTGTGCCATGAGTTGTAATTGTGCCGTATCAGTTTCACGGCAAACTTGCTTTGAAAGGGGGGGGGGGAATCGATTTTGCTATGTTACTTTACCAGAGTTTCACTGCAAATTTATCGCGCCAAGTTTGTCATGATAAGATAATATCCAGAAAAAATCACACTTGCTGCAAATCTCCAGTAGTACAGAAATATCATATAATATTTGCACAATGTTATACAATATTATGAACACCGAGGAACACCGAATACTGTAACAAAGTATTGTATTGTATGTATCAGTATTTCTGAGATACTAAATTTTCACAAATAATATAAAAACAATGCTTTTAAAAAAAGACTTCATTTTAACTCAGGATATCACTACATTGGAGGTTTTATTTCAGAAAACTCCACTGGAACAATTATTCTTTAAGATACTGAATATTATATCAATACAATGCATACAATATTTTAATTTCTACATTCATCAGCGTTGTTCAATATTTTAAGGTGAAGTTATTCTTACCGTCGACACAGATGGCAATATGATCATATTGTAACACTACATTTATCAACGTTGAATCATATGTCCAAAAAAATATTTTACAAAATTTTCATTAGAATAATAATGTTTACACAATCATTTTGTTTTACTGTATATAAAAGGTGGGGCGGATTCAGTTAAGGAAGTTAAACCGTAAAACAGCTCTCACATATGGATTATCTATTGTTCTGTGAAAAAAATTGAGTGTTATTCTTATCGTGAAAACATGCACGTGATTTATTGTTGCGTATTTGGTTTTCAATCAATACTGTAATTATAAATGTTAAAGGCGTCTCGTAATACATTGAAAGAGGAATAAATAAATTTCAAAATTATTTTAAAACCTTTCAAACATATTATTATAATTACTTTTAAACCTTATTGCCATGATTTATTAAATTAGCAAACTTAGACATAAGAGCTAAAATGACTTCCTCTTTGACTTCAAATTTCATTTTGAACTCGAAATTGTAACGATAAAAGATAATTTAATAAAAAATGACTATTCAGAAGTAATTGTGATAGTGCATGAAATTTCGTAGAGATACGAACTCTGCAATTACATTTTATTATTATCAATTACGTTTTCTGCTGCGAGTCTGGCTGGTCCAGTGGTAACCCAGATAGCATGTACACTTGTTAGCAAGTTTGATTTTTCTTGATATTAGCTTGTCATGACAAACTTGATGAGGCAACTTTGCAGCAAACTTCCTGCAAAGTAACAAAGCATAATCGACCAACCCACTGGCAAAGCAAGTTTGCTGTGAAGTTGTCTCGACAAACTTCACACCATGATTGCAAAACAAGCTTGCTGCAAAGATGATAACACACTTACAGATAATCTTTGTCTCTGTTTTAAAAAATATCCGATTTTTAATAGCATCTCCCTTTTATTAATTCAATAAATCAATGATAATTTGTAAAAAAAGTAACTTTTTTATAAAAAAAAATTGAAAAATTCTCCATCTTTCTACTAAATATAGAACTCGCACTTTAAAGAAAACTATATCGCCTTTTCCTTAATGTTGAAATTTTAACGTTCATAAACAAAATTAAATCTAAAATACAGTCAATTTTTGTTGAATAATAATAACTTACATTTTGTCCCATTTTAAAAGTAATTACTTTTGAACCCTAATTTCATAATTTATTCTACTAGCAAAACGTAATTATTAGCGAAAATCGCTCTCTTTGACTTCATATTCTCAACACAAAATTTTAAAAATTGATGAAATCAAGAAAACAGTTTAAAATAAATCGCATGCAGGACTATTAGCGCAATCGATCTTTTCTTCTCAGAGTCTAGCTGTGCAAGTGGTTAGGACGACAGGTTTCGGAAACGCGATGTCGCGGGTTCGAATATGAGGTTGGCTTCGCACTCTGTTTTTGCTATAGTTTGCAATGAATTTGACGTTGCAAGCTTGTGACAAATTTGACTCGTGGTGACTAACTCGTTTGCGGTAACTTGTTTCAAGTTTATTTCAAGCTTGCACTCTTGCCGCGTCAAATTTGTTACAAGCTTACAGATTTGCAGAGCAAGATTGCTGCAAACTAAAATTCCTGTCTGGGAAGGTGCCGGTTTGGTAAGCAAAAGATCCCGGGTTGAAAGCTCGCTGTAAGTAGAGGTGTTCAAAAAATAACAAAGTGTTACACAAAAGTTCAGCACTCAGGAATTAAGTGATTAATATTTTTAATGTATTTTTAAAATATTCAGTATATTGTTATATTATTCAATATTATATAATATTATTAAGTATAGTACAACATTATTTAATATGGTATAATATTATACAGTATTAAATAACATTATCCGATATTATGAAAAAAAAACATTGTACAATATTGAAAAAGTCTTACGTTTTACACTGTTTCAATATTGGGAAAAATATGGCACAATATTACTTTTGCGAATTTTATGATATTAGACAATATTCTGTGCTACCTGGGATGTCAAAATTGTGTTTTTCGGACTCAGGGAGGTCTAAAATGTGGAGATTCGTTAAAATCTCGAGTTCGAATTTTTTGACGATTACAATACTTCCTCTTTGTAGACTTCGTGTTCGAGAAAGCAAAAAAGAAGTCAAATCGGATTTTACTAACGTTCAAAATTCCTGCTCCTCAAATAAATTTAGTTTCCATTTTTTACAAATGGAGTAGAGAGTCAATTTTCATCCAATTTTTCTCTCAATCAATGAATTCCTTTGATACTGCATTTTTAAAAAAAATTGTTTCACAGCTTCCTGAGAAAATATAGACGAGTTTTCTGGTTTGTTTACATGCACTACTTATTTCAGGTAGCAGAAGTCCAATATACAACAGATAAAATCAAGGTTTTGCTATAAGTAAACAAACCAGAATACATTTTAGTATGACAAGAAATATACTGTCAATAGTTCATTTCAATATTTTTTAAAATCTTCTTTTCTTTGGAATTTTTTAAGTATTTGAAAGAATTTGAACTTCCAACAAAGTTAACTGTTAAATTAACTGTTATTGGGTATTGTCTCGAATTTTCTTCTGGGTTTTGTTTTCAGTTTTCCTGAAATCGAAAGCTGGTAGATTTTTATTAAAAAATATTTGCGGGAGTTTGCCAGATCGGCAGCTATAAACCCTAAACATGAGTGACGATGAGATGATGAAAGCGAAGCTGGCTACGCCAGGAGACGACACGATTTTTGGCAAAATCGTTCGAGGAGAAATACCGACCACCTTCTTATACGAAGATGATAAATGTGTTGCTTTCAGTGACGTGAATCCTCAAGCACCTGTGCATATTCTTGTGGTTCCTCGCAAACCTATCGTTCAACTGAGTGTAGCTGAAGATGGAGATGCTGAATTAATCGGTCACTTGCTGCTTGTGGCCAAAAAAGTTGCGAAAGAAAAAGGCTTGAATAAAGGTTTTCGAATCGTCATTAACGATGGTCCGGAGGGTGGCCAGTCTGTTTACCACCTACATGTTCATATTTTGGGTGGCCGATCTCTTCGCTGGCCACCTGGCTAATTGAACCGATTTGTTGAAATATGTAATAGCAGCACGCTGAGTTATTCTATAATTGTTAAATCTGGTGGAAGGGAATAACTCAATAAAAGTCATATTTTGTACTCATTGTGTGTGATTTTTTCCCATCTTTGTTGCCTGTGCATTTCTTTGAAAGTAAGTTATAATGAGTTACCTCTATTCTTCGTTGGTGTTCAAATTTGGTGTAATTGTACTGATCATGAAATTCTATAACTTATTAGTCATTGAAATAGAAAGTTTAATTTGCATTTTCTGCTCTTGTTCTTACAGGCATGTTTGAAGAATTCTCTCACCTTCTTGACAAAACTAATTTGATTATTATCTATATAATAATTTCTCACTGGTAATGCTATGTTAAATGGGTAGAAACGAAAATTCCTTTTCCATGCAACAGAATTTATTACTAGCTGAGCTAACTGTGATTTTCTTCAGCAGGCTGCTAATAAAGTGAAAAATGGTTGAATGTTAAGCAATTTTATAATACTATTTGAATTACTGATGTAATTTTTGATTAAGTACTATAATGTAATGGGACAAAGATATTATTTATGCAATTGTTGTATTCATGGATAATTCCGTGTTGACTTGCAAGCCTTTCGCTTTCTTCTTGCAGTCATACGTGATGAAATTTTTATCGGTGTGTGTAATTTAAATTTAACTTTAAAACAATGCATACAGTTATCAAATATACAATTTGAACTTTTTCCAGCGTATTATGTGTGAATATCATAATTGATCGGAGTATGAGAATGCTCAATTTTTTGCTGAAGATTTTCTTCTAGCTTAGCATAAGTTATTACTTAACTCTTCTCGGTATGATTTAATCATGAAAAAATGTGTATGAAATAACCATTATAAATTTTTATTTTAAAAATTATAAACCCTTATTCATTATAGTATTTATTTCACATTGCATTTTTCCTTTAGGAAAAATATATATTGGCTGATGTCCCTACTTAATGTTTACAAGAATGAAATCCGACTGACAAAATGTGGCTGCGATTTGTACTTAACAGTTCCGATGGCAAATGTGTACGATAGTGATCTGTGATATTTAAACAAGTAATAAAAAGAGATAAAATAGTGCCATACATAGTTCTGTACTAGAAATTTTAAACTAAAATCATTCATATTCACACAAAAGTAACTTATCCTGCATCTCGAAAATCAAGTAGAAAAATCATGAAACTCTTCACTTTACCTCAAGGGGGGGTTAAATGAGTTTTTTAAAATATCTTGGATTCGAACAATTTCTGTTGTTTTTAATGAATGCAAAAAATCAATTGGTTTATGTACTTCATCATTATTATATGCTTCTGTTAAATTTTATACCTAACATCATAAATCTTAGAAAAGTCATAACATACAAAAATCATTAATCTCTTTTGAACAATGGTGATCAATATATTGTATTCTTGGTAAGACTCAAGAACACCGTGTGGTCTCTCGCCAAACGCGGCAACTTCTCGTTAACCATCCCAAAACTCACCAAACTGCTGGTTCAGAACAACTGTCATGAATACCAGATTTGGCGAGAAATCGTCCAAAAACTTCAACTTTGGCCACCGCACCGTGTTCTTAAGTCGAGCCCTTGCCTCCAAGTTCTAATCAAAATACAACCCATATAATGAAAATAGAAAGTAATGGCTAATCCAATTAAACATTTCCAAAAGAGCCATAGATGGTTCTTAACATCCTTAAATTAATCATCGAAGTATTTACCAGCCAAAAATAAAAAGTGAACCTTTTTCATCAAAGCCATGAGAACTCGCGTCTTGAACAAGCATGCTTCAAGATAAGTAATAGTAATCATAAGAGATCGTACTGTGTTCTTGAGTCTTACCAAGGCAAGATTTTTATATATATATATATATATATATTTTTATTCCTGCGGTGTCGGATATATAATTCAATCAAATTTATACTGTATCATTTGGAATCTTGAAGCAATAAGTAAGGTACAATACTTTCTGAACTTGTATGTTAATGCTTGAGGAATTCTTTATAGTTTCTTAAATAAGATAAAACTTATTTTTTTTCCTGAATATGCTATTATATTCAAGATTTTCACTAAGTATTGTATTCTTTAATGGAGAAACTGAAAATAGCAAAGGAAGTATTTTGCACATGCGAAAGCTTTCTCGTAATACTTTTGTTACTACCTCAACTAAAGAAATTTTATTTCTTGTGCATAATGTTCCTTTTTCAATTTATTCATTGAAATATTGTTTTAAGAATCATTTTTTATTCTCTAATATATGCAAATATGATAGAAAAATTCCATTTGTGATTTTTAAGTATTCTTTTAATTTTTGCTTCAGATTTCAACCAAAAATTGAATCGATGAATAACTAGCATAGTTACCAGCAGGCAGTTTCTCTCGTATGATTTATATCTACATTTTTTACTTCTGGAAGGTGCTATTAATTTATGTAAAGCATTTGATTTTTTTTCATTTGAGAGACAAAGACCATATACAAAGCTAATTAATAATTTGAGAGAAAAAAAATACATGAACATCCTAAATGTGTGCAGTATTGATTATTTGAATCTATATGCTATATTCGTATTTCAGATTTGGGTTAAACTTACAATTACGTTATAGTCGCCAAGCTTTAATTTTTTCAAAGTTATAATGTGTCAAATGTGGCTTTTTTTTTTCCTTTCTTTCCAAATGATGAACTGGTGAACTTGAACTGGTGGCAAATTTTTTTGTTTGCTTGATGATGAGACTGTACCGTAATTTCGTTTGGTTAGTCTCTTAATTTAAAGAATTTTTACAGTGTGACAGGAATAGTAGAGTTTAATAAGTTAAGATTCCTATTTAAACTGTCGGATCATTTTTATCACCTGTACAAGATATTTTAACTTCTTTTATTGGCAATTTTTTTATGAAATTTCAACACAGCGTAAATTATTCTAGATCAACTACATAATCAAAGTGACATTTATACAAATGCACATTTTTAATATGCATGAGCATATTTTGTCAGAAATGAACAAAAGTGAGGGGGAAAAAAACATTTTCTATATATTTAACAAAGTTATATGCATTCGAAGCGATTCATGATTTTGAGAAATCTTTGAGGTGTTTTATAAATATTTTACTATCTTAGCAATTATTATTCTTGCAGTGAAATTTGATTACTGTACATTAACATTTCAAACAGATTTGTGACTAGTAATACTGCTAAATGAATTATATTCGTGAATTTTGATCTTTTTACGAGATTCATTGTTTAATAAATAATTCAGAAATGTAGGAGAGAGAGGGGGGAGGGCACCTTTCAACAATTTTTAGTGTAACCTCGTTTTTCTAGAAAGTATATACCTATTTTTTATTTTAGTATCGTTGGTTACAACAGAATCTTAGGCAGCTACTCAGCTTTATATCAGAGTTCCTGGTCATAACTAAAAGGTGAAATTATGTATTTCAACTGAAACCTAAATCTGTTGAAACATGTCCTACCCATGGAGCACCTTTCAACAAATACATAATGATTAATTTCACTCAAATGAACATAAATTTTATTGAAATATAACTGCATGGAAAAATATAGTGATGTAACATAATTTATCTGGTTTTTAGGTTAGCTTAATTATTTTTTGTTTTCATTGTTTGTTCCATTCATTTTGTGCTACTTTCAGTTCGACTTTAAATGGCCCCATTATTCCGACAATTTATATAATCCTTAACCCAGTGAATTCCAGCTATATTATTTTCCATTTTGAATAATCATATGTAAGCTGTCATACTTGTTTGTAAGTCAGACCATAGTTCATATTTGAACTTTTAATAATATAATCACAAAGCATGCTTTCTTGATCTGTGGTGAAAACTTGTCAACATGTATATTTGGAACTTAAGCAGTTAGATGAAGTATCCAATGTTATATTTTCATCAAGACCAACTGTTTTACCTTATTTTAAATCTGTAAATTAATGTAGAATAGGGCATTCTATACAAGTCTGCAACTGTTCCAAGAGACATGCCTCTTGAACTGCTTATATTGCCTTTGAAATCTCTTTTTCTTCTAGTTTATTATGCTTCTTTATGTTAGTACAAATCATCTTGCCCAAGTCTCAAAGTTCCTTAATTAAATTAATTCTTCCTTAATATGAGAGATGCATTTTAACAGTATTGAAATGTGTCCCTAGGTGTTTGTTGAAAGGTGCTCCACGTGCAGCCATTAAGTTTAAAATGTTATAACTCTCTTTAGAAAAGAAATTTCTAGTTACTAATATTATTATTCGATGCAGAAAATCTTAATTAATTTGGTGAATACATCCAACTTATCTCAAAGAATATGGAGTAAGAAAAATTCTGTGATGAAAAGAAATTTCAGTTTTCACTTAGCAGGTCACAAAACAGATATTCCATAGCAAAAAGTACATGGTTTGAGAAATGGAATGAATCCTATTGCCAGAAATGTTCTCTTCTGAAACTTGATTAGCCGCCTATCAGCTGATCAAATAGCATTTTCAGTGGATAGAAATGCTAACTGTTGAAAGGTGCCCCCGTCCCCTAGCTGAACTGTTTTTTAGATAAGCTAAGATTTTCTATCCAACATAGGTAATTAATTAAAAAATTAATAGATATAGAAGTTGTTAGATTTAAGGATATTAAATTTCGTATAAATTATCAAAATAATGTAAAAAATAGTTATGATTTGTTGAAGTCTTATTTTTATTTAGAACTTGGGTAGATAATGCATAGAAATATATATATATCTAATACATAGAAATATTTTTTCAGTCTGTGTTGGATAAGTATTTTTTTGAAGGTAAAACAAAATCTTTTTTTGTATATTTTAAAATTTAATTGCGTCTTTTTAGATTTTTCATTTTTATAAAGGGATTTCAATTAAAATTATATATTTTTAAATGATTAAAATTGGAAACGTAAAAAGTAGTATGTATTTTATATCTGTTTTCATTTTCAGGAGTTTTGTGTTTTCATGTAAACTTATAATGAATTTATTACAAACAAAGATGATGGGAATTGTATTGCTGTGAAGATTTTATTGTTCAACATTCACTTTTCTTCCAAACAAGAAGATTTGTGCTTGTCTGAAATGCGCTTTCAGCTTGCCAACAATATCTCGGATCTGATTGTCACAGATTTATTAACAAAAGTTGTAGTAGAAAATCTCATGCACATTGGCAGAGTGCTTAAGAAATTAAAAAAGCATGAAAAACTGAACTGATGAAACAACTGACACTAACTTCCAACTGGTAACAGAATTCTTACAGAGTTCCGCAGGGATGAATTAAATTTAAAAAAAGAAAGTAAATGACCAATACTGAATAATTTGACAAAAAGATCTCCAATAAATGGAAACATGAATTATTTCCAGTATAACTTCTATTTAATATTCACAGAGTTCTGCATCAATGAAGCAACATAAAATAAAAAAGAAGACAAACTGCTTAACTTAGCTAAAAAAAAAAAAAAAAAATTTTTGATTAGCAATAACGTGCATTGGATACTTTGAAGATCCTATAATTTAGCAAAAAGATTCATTGTTTCCCAACACACAGAGAAACAAAAGCAAACAAAAAATGCTGAAAGATTATATTAGAAAAATAAATTAATTCTGTGTTATAACTCTTATTTGATATTAAATCAGCACAGAAAAAACAGTATCCTGTGTGTATGCTAATTTGTAGACAGACTATCTGGTCTGAATCACTTTGGCACTTAGCCAAAACAAACCACATGATCATCACCAATTTTTCTGGCCTTTTATATTTTAGATTGTTTTTAATTTTAGATAACTTGTTAATTACATTTTGGAATTTGTTTATATGGGAGATAATCAATCTCAGTATTAAAGAAATATGCTTAAGTGGCATACTGTTTACATTATGATACACCTCATTGTTGAACATTTTTGGGATTAAGGTATATTTTTGCATAAGATATTAGATTTGCATATCTAAGATTTATGCACATTAATTTCAAAATTTTTGATGTCAGCTCTATTTTTAAACAAAATTGTGATAAAAGAATTAACCCTACTTCAACATTATATCCAATAGAAAATAAAACTCCAAGCCATCCTGATTGTGGGGCCTTTTTTCCCATCAGGTTTGTAAATTGTTTGTTTTTTATGAGCTATTTATTACTTCGAAGCAATAGGCACTTAACTTAGTAGTATTGGAGTATGCACTATTCCAAATAAATTTATTGAATAAAAGTTTTTTTCATTTGCAACTGACAATTCTAAAAATTTGTCAGAAGCAAGTGTGAAGTACTTAACAAGATAAATTAAGTAATACTTTGATTTAAATATGAAAAACTGGTTTATTTAGTGGACTTTTTGTCACTATTATTTGTAAATCTTTAGCCAGGATTGCGTAGCTTACATTATTTTTCATCTAAAGTAAAATGTTTGGTTATTCATTTTATAAACAGAAGCAAACGACATAAGTAAAAAAATTTAAAAGTTGATTTACTGTATGCCATCCCCCACTCCCTTAACTTTGAATACATCTGTAGCCTTCTCATTTGTCATCAAATATAAATGAGTATGTTTTACGATATAATGTTGAGATTCTCAGATCAGACAAATGTGTCGATTAAGTCATAATGAATAATTAATGGCTAATCATAGGGACTATGGAGAATTGTTTCAAGTATGGTTAGTATCAAGGTTGTATGGAACAACTAGTTAATATCTTGCTAAATATACTTTCATTGAGTTGTTGAAAATAGTTATTTGATGGCATGGAAAATTCAGCACTAAGACAGTTATTTAAAAAATAATTTAAGAAGTAAAATGAATTGCTGAAATCGAAGCCTTAATCTTCATCTACTTTGGCATTGAAGTGCTAATTTGCAGTGAAAAAATAAAACACCCTTACTGTATCTTTATATTATTTTGAACCTTAGTTATGCTTAAGGATGTGGCCTATTCAGGAAAATTATAAATATTTTGCCAGTAAGCATGGAATTAATGAAAAAAATAAGCTAATTGTTTCATTACATATGAAATATTTCACAAATACTTCAAATTATTATTCATATTTTATGAATATATTTATATAAACAATTATAGTATTTGCTTTTCACAAATGAAAAAAAACTTGAGTTGTTAATTTCTTTTACCTTCTCTCCCATTGTTTCTACTTTGGAGGAAATTTTGTTTGTTGTGATAATGCTTTCAAAATCAACTGGTGTGCATGTTCATTTTGTATCTTGCGAGAGACCATGAATCGTAAATAACTCTTAATTCGTATAAATACATATAAACATGTCCATAAATTAAGCATTTTTGAGAATTTTAGATTAAAAAACTACATTAAGGCAAACATTTCAGATGAAATAGAACTACACATATTTACTAGGAATGTAATGAATAGTGATTTGGCCGAATATTACTTTTTAAAAACATTACACTTTTGATGGTAAATAAAATATTCCTCAAATTTTTAATAAAAAAATTTAAGATTATTAAAATTGATCTTATTATTTTTTATTGATTTTATTAAACATTGACACCTTGATGTATTTTTTGTAGTATATTTTAAACATTATTATTCTAAGAGTAAAACAATGTGGCTTTCACAAATCTGAATAAATTATAATAGTATAATTTTATCTATAGATGCATTAGATTATATTTTTAAGATTTTTATTTTTTAGAAAATTTATTAAAACCTAAAAAATTAAAAACTTGCTTGTCATCCTTCATGTATTCCACTTAACTAGAACAAATTTCTTTTCTCCAAGTCAGAATGTTAAGTTATTTCTTTTAAAATATATTAATTCTTCACTTGTACTTACTACGAAGTAAAACATTTATCCTTTTCTTTAGCCCTTCAACTGCAGTTACTTATATGTGTGGTTTATAAATCACACCCACAGATAAAGGATTAAAAGTTATTTAACCTGATAATGCTTACTCTCCCCCTTAAAATTTAATAAATGTTAGGAGATTTTTTGATAATAAGATTGAAATGTAATTCTGCAATATTCTTTGTTAAATATATATTTAAAAAAAAAATATCCTGAATTTATTCGGCCGCATATCTGTTTAGCATTCAGCAAGATTGCTCTTGCATCATAATTGCAGGCTTTACAATGATAAACAACAACTTTACAATGACATGTAAAGTTATTAAATACATTTACGTACTATGCAACTTAAAACTGAGTGAGTGTTAGATTTTTTTGGATAAAAAATGCAATGAAATATAATTCTGAAATATTTTTGTTTTATTATTTAATAGTACGTTTAAAAAAATTATTATCTTGAAAATATTCAGCCTAATATCTGCTTAGTATTCGGCCAGCCGAATATTCGTCACATCCCTAATATTTAACGTTACTGGAATTATGACAAAAGTACCTTGTAAGGGACAGAGTAGTTGATGTAGTATGTGTGAGCCTGAGATTTCCATAGACGTGCCGCTGTGACTTGGAGGATGATTCTTTACAACACACACCATGACCACAAAAACGATTTCTTTTGTGGCAGAATAGTTGGCTGATTAGAATGTGGCTGGACACAGATGGAGCTATCCCAGAAACTGGAAAACCGTGGCAGTTGTTCCAAGAGGATGGAAACGTAAGAAGTTTCATTACAGGATGACCCTGCATTACAGTGCCACAAGGTGACCTATATTTGGCAGTAACTTCCAAAAGAAACATGCAGAATATTACACCAAACCTCTCTTGGCAGCTGTCGGTATCCGTAGATATCAAAATTTTGAGGCAAATCCTGCTCATATAGTTGGCAGTGTATGGTTTAATGGCCATAGAACCTGCTTTAGCATGTATGGGAAATGCTCGGTGATGGGCTGTTACACATCATCTCTCCCTCCCCAGGTTTATTCAGAACTTCAGGGAGTACTGATTCAAGAATGGGACAGCCTACTGCTAGAACAGCTGAATAATTTAGTACTCGGCATGCCCAGACATACTGACTATCTTGTAGCACAGGACAAACTTGCAGCTTATTAACCTTTCTAAAAATCATATGATGTTAGTTTTTCCAAATAAGATAAGTATTCTCCCTTTGTCCAGGGATCTTTTGTCTCATTTTATTATTCACTGTGGTACCTGTTCTCAGTGGTGGCAAATGTGTGTGTGTGGAGGGGGACATTTATAGACACCTAAAAGTACCCTGAAGTATAGGGGGCCGACAACAAAATTTTAAAATTTAGTTACAAATGTGACTATTTTTCCCGGACCCAATTGCTTTTTTTTAATTCCTTTTTTTTGGGCGCTAATTATAAAATAAAATTTTATTTTTTCCCCCCTAAGGGGGGGGGGGCCCGCCCCCCCCCCCCCCCCCGAGTGGTCTCCATTTGTTCCGTATCTTCTTTGTTTTAAAGAGGCGTTATTTTTATAGCAATTATGAATTTTGGGGCTTAATTTGTGCCAACTCGTTATCCTTAATTTATGGACTGCATTGGGTATTTGAATAAAGTTTCAAGTTATTTCTAAATGTGTTTCCGAATCTGGCTGGCAAATAATTCTAAGTTTCTGGCACTGAACTTAAAATTCTGCTCTAGTCGAAATTGCATGAATCTTGATTACCTCCACTCACATATGATTAGGTATCACTTCTACATTTATCAATAAAATTGAAGAAAAGCTTATCATCGACACATTTACCATTTACAAATATTCCTTTAAGTTTAGTTTTTTAAAAGTTAAAATTTTTTAACTGGCACTGTTTCACTGGATTTGATCAATAATCAGAAATTTAAAAATAATTAAGCTAAAAGAAATTATTTAAAATTTTGGAACATAATGTGTTGCTCCGGCAAAGAAAGAGACATTTACTTTCAACAGGTCAAATGCTTGATCTTTAGTGATAGCAAATGATTGAAAGCAAGGAAGTTATTTAGCTGGAGATGGTCATGTTAAGAACTTGAACATTCTGCTAAACATGATTTTTAAGTTACGAAGTTGAACACGCTTTTTCTTCACGGATAAGAACTTCCAAAAATGGAAATAATTTCATTTAGTATGAATTTTCGAGTGTTTCCGAACCTGGCTGGGAATTATTTGTAAAATGCAGGCACCCCCGTTTCATCGAATTGTGCTTTCAAGCCGAGACTGTTCTGGACTTTCATTACCACTATTTATATATAATAAGGCTAGTGATCTATATTATCGATGAAAAATAACATTTAAAGTTAAAAACTCTTTACATTTATTTATGATACTTGGTGATTTCATTTAAACTGGATTGATATTTGTTACCATTTTTAAAATTAAGTTTTAAGAAGTTGTTTAGTTAACTTTTATTCTTACTGGCAAAGTTCTTAGACAAAGTTTTTTTTATTTAGAAAACAGGTGAACAAATCTGCGAAAATTGTACAAAGTTAGAAATAGATATTGAAGTTTTTTTTTCTTTTCTGCATTTAATACGCCTCTATTTGGGAACAAATTTGACCAACATATCCCATCAACTGCTGTTTAGTAATTTTTTAGTATTATAAAAAGGCTTTCCAGACCCTGCACATTAAAAACGCTAAGCCAGAAAAATAATCACTGTGGACTTGTGCGATTTTCATTAACACTTTACGAAGCTTTATGACTATTTTATTGCTTTAGATTAGAGAAGTTTCGCTTATGTATCTCAAATGTTAAAGTTTTTCCATTTCTGACATGAGCAAAGATCATTTAGCTCAAACCAATTCATCGACGTTAATGGACATTCGGTTTTTTCTTATATTTGGATAAAAGAAGCTTCTGTGGGCTTTGGCGATTAAGGTTACCATTTCACATGGCCATCAGCGCTGTCCTACAAAGATGAGCATGCCCGATTGAGGGTTCCCTCCGTAAATGAAACTTTTCTCACAACTTTCTCCTGCCATTGAAACGTCCATCAGATCGCAACCTCTGATGAACCCAGCTTCCGTCTTTCTGGGTCAGAGTTCTTCGTATTACGGACCAATCATTCCGATTCTTTTTGTCCGGCTTATCAACGATCTGGGGGAGAATATTGAACCGATCATCGGAGGGACATAATTAAGGAAAGAGAACTTTTCAGTTGGGATGAAATCCTTTTGCTTTTCGGATCCTTTATCGTACATTTAATGCTTTATACATTGTAGTGATGGAATCAGTAAGAGTTACGCCATTAGATCTTGTGAGTATTGATACAAATTTGTAATTTTTATTGTGTTTCCGTACAATTTTCTATGTCGCTGTTTCTGTAGATGAACTTCATTTAAACGTATTCCTTTCAAGTGTGGAATTATGGGTCACTTTTTAAGGCACTTTTGTTTCATGTTTAAGGCACTTGTTTCATGTTTGTAAAGATGAAATTTTGTTATCGATTTTTTTATTAACTTCCTGATAACTGTAGTTTTTAAAATTTTTTACAATTATGAGTTCTTGACAATATAAGCCGGACAAGATTCAGATCATAAGGAATAAATTTTGAGTTTTTGTCATTCCTTTCCACAGAAAATCTTGTTCTTTTTTGAGCTAAAAATGGCGTGTGGTTTCTGACGAGTGAGCCATTTTAGTTCAGTTCCATTTTGAATAATTTCTAATTAAAGTGTTCTAAGTATTAGAGAATTTTTGGTTTTTATTTTATAGTTTTTGTTGTATTTTTAAAAAAAATTCTGTTGAAGTAATTACTTTTTGCTGCTGCGTTTGCGCGCAAAAACGTTTATTGTTTTCATTATTTTTCATTCTTATTATTGTTTTCTTTTAATTTATTTTCCTTTTAATTTAAATTTCTATTATTTGTTTTTGTATTTTATTAGATTCGGCTGCACATGCGCCTTTCTATTTATTCCAAAATATGTTTTTATTTTAATTTTTAAATTTAATTAATTAATTTTGCTAAATTTTATGAAGTGTAACTATTATTCTTGACAATATACTATTTTAATATTTTCAAAACTTTATTATCAGTTAATCGATTAATTAAATTAAATTTTGATTCTGTACTAGTGGCGCCACCTGTTAGTGAGTTTGCGGAAAAATTGATTACAAGATTGCAAAATAAATATAATAATGAATTATAAATTAGAGAGTAAAAAGTAGAAAATAATTAAATTAAAAAAATTCACTTTTTAAATACACTTATAAAACTGTGTTTTAAAGTCTTTTTATTTAATTTATTTTGTACACAAACTCACTAAAATACAAAATAATAATCATCGATATGGCAATTGATGCTATTTAAAGCCCAATGAGTTTATCTCTACTAATAATAAAGGAGAATGTGTATGTGTGTTGGCGCTCAGCAGGTCAGACCGCTGGACTTAGAGCTACGAAATTTGGCACAAACATACTTTGGAGGGTGGGAATGTGCACCTCGGAGCCTTTTTTTGGAAATTTTAATTAGAATTTTAATTAATTAGAAATTAAGCAAAATTTTGGAGCTTTTCCTTAATAACTTCCGAAAATATAACAAAACAAAAATTATTTTTACATCATCTGAAAGTGCACAAAATTACCAATCCAATTATATTAATTAAGTTGCCGTACAATGTTTGCTCGAATTTTGATAAATTTTTAAGAATATTTTTTGGCATAATTTACAATGCTTTTCATTGTTGCAACGAAACTCGGACTGTTTTCATTGTTTAAACAAATATATAATTGCATATTTCTTTTTTATTGTTGCAATCTGAGATAATATCCTAATACATTTTGCTTTCATATTTTTGTTTCATAAGAATTTTTGTGAAATCTGTAAATCAAGCTCTCCGAGATATTGCTTTGCTTACATTAAGAAATAGATCCAATAAGCTGAATGGTTATGTTTGCTATGTTTTCATTCTTTTCGCAGCATGTTTTAATCCAGCTAACATGCCGCTGGCCATAAAATGTGCTGCGTCATTTTAATGTTGAAATCAAATGCATATTTTACTAGAGGAATAAGAAAGTGAAGATAGTGCCGACAACATGGAATTAGAGGTTACATGAATAGTCAGTTATTTGATTGCATTAGGAAAATTTTTATAGTCAATGAACAGATTAGGTGCAAGGCCACTAAAAGAACATGGATTAAATATCTACCACAATCTGAAGTTTAAAATTAGGTTGTTAAGAGAACCATGAATATAAAATGATGCAAGATTCAATTGAAATCATATTCCCGGCGAACAATCTAGTCGTCGAAGGCGGCTAGTACAAAATAAGTAAAAGTAAATATCGTTTACGCAATGTCATAATTGAACATAAATGTGAAATTAGGAACCATCTACCATTTTAAACGATTCGGATACTCTTTCGAAAAGTGTATCTAATTACATATAATTGGGGGGGGGGGGCCGGCCCCGCCGGCGGGGAAAATTTTTGCACGGGGTATTCAACTAATGCTGTCAGAAATCGAACCTAGAGCAATACATTGCCCAACAGACTGTTTATAATGCAATAAAAAATTTTAGGAAATTGCAGCATTATGATTTTTTTCCCTACATTGCTTTGCAAAAACCGCTGTATTCAAAATATTATTTTAGACTTGATTGTACGGCAGCGTACTCTAATTTTTGGAGTTCTGCCTTGTGAAAAGTTTTCACTTTGCACCTCCAGAGGGGGGAACGGGGGGGGCAGGCCCCGCCGTCGGGGAAAATTTTTGCCCGGGGTATTCAACTAGTTGATAAATAAAGAGCTGTCGAAAACATTTTAGACCAATTTCATTACATTCGTCCCCTCCTCGTACAGCAGGTCATGCCCCCTGTCGGTCAAACTCTAGCGCCACTCCTGCATCCACATCCTGCAGTGATGCGCAAACCGAGGGTCGCGACCCACACAGGGGTCATGAGAAAATTTTTGTGGGTCGCCAAATTCAAAGAAATTTATTTGACAATAAAAAAAAAAAATTATAAGGCTTTTTGTTAGAAACCGCGGTCGACACAATTTGGGGATCGGAATTGAAAATAGTTTGCGCACCACGGCTTTATTGCATAAAAAGATCCTATTAAGATAGATTATTGGATTTTAAAAAATAAATCGTTTGTAATGATGTAGTAAACGTGGTATTTATACAGTTGGTATGTTTTAATTAATATCATTCCCTTTTCATTGGCCATTCAAAAATTCTGAAAATAGAGGCCAATTCAAACATTAATCTAGAGTAATAACGCTAAGTTATGCTGCTAAATAAACAAATAATTTAAACTTCTAAAACTGGTAACTAAAAACTGAAAATGTAATAATGTGTAAATGTATGTAAACAGCATTGTTTAAGCTATACTTTGATTTACTAGAGCTAAAAATGACTACATTTCAGAAATTTTTCTTTCTATTTATTCGTTGCTGTAAGTTTGATAGATTATAAGATTTACACTGGAATTAAAGAAATAATATTCTTAATTAATTTTAATGAAATATCAATAATGCTGAGATTTTATCATATGTTTGGCGCAGAATGAACAGATTTGGGTCTTGTGCCATAAAATCCAATCAATAAATCAATAGTAACCTCCTTTGTATGTATCATTCTTTGTATATTTAATCTTTAATTAATAAATTCTTGAGTGCGTTCATTTAATTTCAATTTATAGTGATTAGCCCAATCATTTTATTGAAATCTACTGAAAGTACCAGAATTTTTTTTCAAAAGCTTAGAACAAACTAATTAATAAATAACTCTGATGTTGAGTGAATTAGTAGTAGTAGCAACAATGTTAGTAGTAGTAGAAGAAAAAAACTGCAGCAATGTTATTAATAAGTGGAAATGAAACATAAAACTGTTTTTTCTTTTCTTTTTTTTATTTTTGTGAATTATACAGCCTATGCTATTTTGCATGAGTTAATGAATATTTATTTTATAAAATAACATTCTCTAATTAAAAAATTATATTAATTCATATATGAAATTATTAAATTTATTATATATTTATTTTCAAAATGAATTCAAATTGCATGATTTAATTTCCTCGATATTTTCTAGAATCCATTCTACTAATTAAATTTAGGGAAACGTCTATTCTAAATTACGTTGTTCATTATAAATTTTTCCTATTGTGAAATGTAAGACCTGATCAAACAGGAATTCAAATGAACATTCGGAGGAATTAACAATTTAAAAAACTGAAAGCTGAGTAAATTAATACTCCTCTTTAAATAATTAGAAAAGTCATCCTTAATCGCTCTAATAATACAAAGTCAAATTAATATGCACGAGATAAATTTAAACTTTTTATTTTTCAAAAAGTGCAATAACGTAACTTAAAATTTTACCCAATGAGAGGCTTCGCTTCCATCCTCAGAGACCAATCCGCAGCGATAACACTTCCGAACAGCCAATTAAAAATCTTTTTTTTATACTTTTCTCTCTCTCCTCTATATCAACATTTCTGCTCTACTGTTCCCGAGTTTTCAAATCCTGAATAATTACTCTGCTACCGAGAAAGTTTTCGCGTTCTTTAATCTCTCTGGGAATTTCTTGAATCGTCGGTTGCACTTCGAATTTGTATTCGTGTTGTTATTTTGTTCTATTCAGGATTCAGATTGTGAGGTTTAATTAATCTGGCTTTGTCTGAGATCTATTTTGACAAACAGAAAAGGGGGATTTTGCGGCAGGATATCTGTTTCAGAAATTCGTTTTTCCTTCGAAAATGGAGAGAACCGCATATTGTAATTATTTATAATGTCATTATTTGTTAACAATGTAATACCTTTCGATCCACTTTTGGAATTACGGATAAACAATGTAGAGATACTGAAGTGCAGATTAGTAGCAAATACAACTACAGAGTTAGAAGCGGCAAACCTCGAGAAAAGTAGTTTCGGTTTAAGAATGCAGAGTGAAATCCAGTCGCAAAAACGAATTATAATCCAAATTTTCATACATTTATATATTGGTGAGACAAGCAAATGGATTTTTAAAGAGAACTTTTAAGTCCAGTAAACATTTTCGTTACAAATTCGTTATTATCGAATGGCTTTTAATTAGCACTTTTTGTTTATTCTGTTCGCAAAAGTTGATTCTTTTCATTACAAATATTTTTGTTGTTAAATACAATAAATGAATGCATGGCTTGATAACACTAAGTGAAATATTAAAAAAACTTTTAATGGCTGCATTCTTCTAAAATATAGTAAAAAGCAGCACACAAGTATTTTTATGTATAATAACTAGAAATAAAAGCGCAGGAGTTCCCGTCCAAGCCTCATTATGACTGGAAAGTAAGCAGCATAACAATTATGCTACGCTTAGATTTAAAAATATTTGCGTTAAGAATTTCGTTCTGAGAGAGCAATATTCGCAGGGAGAATTTACTTTTGTTCATGCCTGCATGGACATGTTTTTGATTCGAAAAAGAAATTCTTTAAGGCATCTTTTAAAAAAACCCGTGTTCTTAAAATTTTCTTAAATACACAATTTATTTTTATTTTTTAGCTTTTGGAAGGCATTTTTTTTTCTATTTCATGTTTTAAGTAAAAGATTAAAGGGATAGAAAGGTTATTATTATTTGGAAAAGCACGGTCACTGTTCTAATTGAATTCTTATTGCTTTGATTTTCAGCACTCTCTGCAGATGGCGCCACAAAATATCTCATTTAGTTCATCCAACTGATTTTATCTAATTAGTTCAAAAAAAAAAAAACTTCGCCTGGTAAATAGGTTTAAATATGCCGAAACTTTATAAAATTGAATGATTTATGCATTTAATAAAAGTGTATAATTTCAGAAAAATCACCTTTAGAAAAAAATAGCTTAAAAATTCCCCAGTGTTTTATTTTGAGTCTCCTGCAACTATTTCTTACGCATCCCTTTGACCACAACTAGAAATAGTACGTCCTTCAAATCACTAGCATGAGAAGTCACTTTACGTTCTTACTAACCGTAGCCATGGCTTTCTTATTCATCGTCTGATATCTTCCTAAACGACACAAAATGCTTTTCATAGACTCGCTTAACAACTAAATGACCGAATCATCCACGAAGAAAATTGCTCCCAAATGCTGCAAAATGAGACGTGAATCGTTTGGTTCCTTCGTTCGTCGAACATATTATTATTATTATCCTTTTTTATTTTCCTTTATTTTTTGGTTCTTTTTCTCAGCCGATCACACAAAGTATCGTCTGATCAGTAATGGGGGAGACGAACAATGCCATAATAGAGAGAGAACACGCCAGTAGAGCATTTCCGAACTTTTAGTGGGAACCTTTTGTTCGAATCGGAAGTCGAGACGAATGTGTGCACGAATTCTAGATGAAGAACTTTCTCCGGAACTGTATTTTTCCCGTTCTTTCTTTTTCAACCCTCATTCATTCGGTTAAAGTTCTGCTGCTCTTAAAAGTCGTCGGGATCGGTTTAAGAGGATTTTAATCGTTTTTATTTCTCGAAATATGCATGAAAGTGAGCTAAAAAATGGATCTGAATAGCTATTAAGAATAATGGTTCTTTTAAGAGTCCTTTGAATCTTTTATTTTTTCTTTTCTTTAACATTTTTTTACTATCCATTGTATTGAATGACCGAATCTATCAAGTTGGATTAAAAATTTAATGACTTATGCATAAAATTTGCTCTCTTTTTTTTATGAAGATATTTTCATGTTTCATTGTTCAGTGAAAAGTTCTTGCTATTAGAAATTTTTGAATCCTAATCTTTTGTAGTATTTTTCATGACTTAGTGCAACTATTATTGAAATAATATACTTTTTAAAATATCATATGTGTAGAAATGCTTTTATTTGCACAATAAAAACTTACTGGTGATCTTAAAATATTTTTAAGTAAATCTAATTAGATATATACATTATGTGTTATAAGGAATTATTGTTATTCATTTTAATGTGCTTATATTTATACACACACACACACACAAATATATATATACAAGCATAAAGTGGGTTTTTCTTACGTATGTCTAAAGAATAAAAAAAATTGGTAGTTGAACTGAAATAACACTTTAGTTGTGTTATCTAATAGTTTATATTTAATTACGCAGTTTTCAAAGAACTATTAGCAAGAAATAAGATTGTCCATAAATAAACTGTTCTTCAGAAACAAAACACTGTTAACGGTGCTTTATTTTCTCTAACAATGGAGTTCCTTTTAGGTTTACAACAACTGCGAATTTATCCTGTATGATACCGTCATCTGATTCAGTAAACTGTTTTATACATAAAATTGTTTTTTATTTAGTTGTAATTTTCGGTTAATATCATGACTTGCCATTTCCTTCATCATTCATATTAAAGAAAGCAATTTGACTCGCAAATTCTGCAGAATTATTTTCTTATGCATCTTCTTCAAACTTGATGAAACGGCAGCTTTTCCCATATAGTGGCCATTTATCATGAGTTATTCGAGTTTCCAAAAATATAATTTGCTATTCTCTTTTTTTCACCAGTATTTTCTATTAAAGATTGGATGAATTTCAGTTTGGACAATATATTCGCGATAAATATACAAATCTAACCGAAAAAAGAGCTGGAAATGATAAAATTTCTTTAATCTTTTTTCAAACATTTTTCTTCAGGAAGTTCTATGCATTATCCAGAGTCAAAATGCTTCTTATATTAAGAGTTTTTAAAAGTCACATCAAAACAAGCTCACTACCCGTGAAAACGAGTAGACATGAACCTAAGATATATTTGTACTCATTGTGTGCTGAGACGAAAGGAAAAATAAATTTTTGATGTTCCAGAGAATTCGCTATCGAAAAACACGCGCTACGTCACGAAAGATGGCGGGAAAATAACATAGTTGGTGAAGAATTATTTTGATTGCATGCCAATTCTATGGTGCAACAAAAATTATAAGAAATCAATTTGCACAGAAATGAAACGTTAAGTGTTTATTTTACATTACAGAAATGAAACATTAAGTATATTATTTTAGAAATAATTACCCTTCTCTCTCACATATATATTATTTCATTTCATAGTTAAGCTTCTGTTTGCGTTAGAAATCTGTAACTAAGAGAGAGTGGTTTTTTACTTCTGCAGATTCTTCCCAATATTCTTTTTCTCGTCATCCAAATTTTTATAACTCGGTAACAATATCATGATATTTTTAAATGCAGTAATGCAACAAAAACCGTTTCTCGCTGTTAACTTTTTTTTTTCGTACAGAAATAGCAATTATAAACCATGCCACGAACAGACTTGGCTTAAAAAACGAATGAATGTGTTTTCTTTTATGATTGCATTTCAAAAAAATTGATTATAATTTCAGAAAATCAGTGCATTCAACAAAAAATGTATTTCAGTAGAAAGTTCATTGCATGCACTCTGAATTTTATAAATTCATCAATCACTTCAAGAAATTTCGTAATCTTAAGGTATCTGGATCTTTCGACACAGTTTGAATACAATTTCCTTTCTATGAATATTTATAATGCTTTCTTAGTAATTTTGAGATTTAACATCTCACAAATGTTTCTAACATTTGGTACGGAATCTACTTCTACTGTGACAGTTGAATCCTCAGCTAGACACATCTGTGAAATAAGACAGTAGCCGAAGCAGGTGCGTTTTATTGGAACGGATCATCGAGGAATTTGACTGCATATATATGCGACCATTTCTTTTTAATACTCTGACTCGCTTAGGGTTCGAATGTTGCTGCTGATACACATTAGATGTTCTGGAAAGCGGCATTTGCCGTAGTCGTTAAAAACAAGACAAGGAAAAAGTTTTTATCGTACCAAGTCTTGTGAAGAAGGTTTCCCGTCGAGTTTCGTTTTACGAACCCAATATTCTACGCATCGCCCATTTTGTGCTTTTATGAGTTTTCTGTTTGAGGCATCCGGCTCAAATTCCTTCACTCTTTAGAAATTCGACCTTTGGGACGCAATAAAATGTTTCACCCTATTGCCAAAATCTAATGACTTCAATTTAAAACTCTGCTGTACTTTCTGTCGCCAGCCGGAGCGATTCTGAATAATTCGACGTTTTAAAGTTTTGAATTATCTTGTCTCAAAAATAAGTTAATTAACTTTTTTTGTTCCTGTATGATTAATTAGTAATTAATTAAATTATATTTTTATGGTTTTTGAAAGGGAATATATATCTTATTTGGAAACTTGAATTCTTTGCAACAATTTCAAGGGTTTCTTCTAGTGTAATTACTGAAATTGCAGCTTTATTGTTAAAATATTCATATTCTGCTTCCGCTTTGGCATTCTAAGGCATTATTTGTTTGTCTTTATTGTTTTTAATTTTTTACTAATTAAAAATTATCAGAATTTTCAAAATTCAGCTATAAATTTCAATGAATTCCCTTTACCTAAAAGTCTTGTTATGTATGTTTATAAAATGTCATAATGTAAAATCTTTTTTTTTTATTAGTCTCAGTCGAATTATGTGGATTGTTTTAAATTTGCTGATGGCAATGACTTGAGAAAAAGAATAAGTTAATGATGAATGAACGCATTGTCCGTTTACTTACTTAAACGGTTTTTATTTTCGGAAAACAATATGCATAGTATCAATACATTCATTATTTGTTCTTTGAATTTTCAGATATTCTTGGATATATAATGTGGGATTTTAATGAACCGTAAGTAGAAGAAGTAATTTGAAAACGCTCTTCTTAAAATTGCTATTACTCTACCACTACTCATTTTATTGTTTATTTCGTACTCATTTTTTAAAAGCAAGTATTCAGTGTCTCATATAAATTATTATTAATTATTTTTAAAAATAATTTATTTTCTTTAATCTTTTAATGTAGAAGAATTGTTCATTTACCTATATTTTATTTATTATCTATACTCCAGTATAATGTGATAATTGAAACGCGATTTCTATACCGCCTAAAAATAGAAATTAATGTGTTGGCTGCCGCTGATTCCATTTGACTCACGCCCGTGAGTCACATTTACGATCTGATTACATGACCCTTTCTCTACTGCAGTTAAGATATTGTAGAGACAAGGGTCATCTGATTAGATAGAAGGTCCGAATCACGACATGAATCATGGCAGCGAACGCGTTAGATAACCTTCTGTGATTTTTTTATTTATCGAAAATTTAAATATATATGTTAAAGAAATGGCGACTCTTGATGGAAGTTATTTTTTCAATCAGTAACTAGAAATAATCAGCATACCTAATTGGAATGATATATTTAGCAAGAGATTAAATTTAGAAAACAAAGACGCGCGGCGAAAATTACATAACCTCTTATCTGTGATAACCCTGACCTCGGTAATAGCAGATTAATGAAATGTAATAACGCTGGCGTTATCGAATGCACAATGCTCTTTTGATTTCCTAGGAGACTCGTGTTTACATTAAGAGCCCAACCGGCCTGTCTAGGTCAGTGGATCGGAGAGAAATCCTCCACCAAACGAGTAGGACTCGTTTGGTGGAGGATACTCCATACCTGTCTGATATCCACATAGAGTGCGATCTTTGCGTCCGAATGAGAGGTCAGAGTTCAGGAGTGATGGTTTGTTGTTCGGAGGTTAACCCAGTTCGCACGCAGGCCAAGAATACGATGATTAGCCCTACCAGTTTTTTTAAGAGTCCGCCCAGCATTTTATGATAAAATAAAGGAAGATATTCAGTTTTTAAGGAATTGCGATGTATTGTTTTCTGTTCATATGGGTATTTTGAGTGCGCTGTATTTTTTCATTTTAGAAAAAGACCTTTGAAGGAACGAAGAGCTGAAAAGGCAGGAGTCAATTAATGCTCACGCGACACACATTGAATGGGCCGTGTCGATTTAACGTTAGAATCCAATCGTATCTTGTAGAAGTGAAAAAGACATGACTTCACAGCTCAGTGTAAATAATAATAAATGACATGCGCAGCTACATTTCTTATCTGACTTCGACGGTCACGTGAATTGACTCCATTCTCTCTTTTATCTCTCTCTTATATATATATATATATATATGATATTTTAATTTAACTTTTTTGAATCATTTTTAACGACACCTCATTTTAATTACTTTTGCTTCCATCGTAATAAGCGCGCTACAACTTTCTGTTCAAGTCACGAGCCTTTTCCGGGGAAATTCCCTTCTCTGGGTACTTAAACTTTCTGCGCATTTCCTATCTGCCCTTTTCCACTCCAACATGTAAACGAATAACAACGTCGCGTGTTAAATTTTTTAAGTCTGGTCATGGATACTCGTATAATACAATTATTTTAACTATTGCAAAGTAACAAACTATTGTCTACGATGGAATAAATGAAGATTTAACAATTGCTGTCTTTTCCTTAACAACATGGATTACTTCACCTTTAAAACTTCATCTTTCATATATATATAAATGATTTCGTTTAAATGTGGATCATACTCAACTTCCAAAAGTATCTGAATATCTTGGAAACTTTTCGTAATATTTGGGCATAACTGTACGAAACAAATGTTTCGACGCAACTTTTTTTTAGCCAGACAATAAGATTGTCTGTCTAATTAATTACTGGTTAATTTATGTAAATAAATGGAACTCTAATTGTTTTAAAAATCTCTTGCAGCGTATAGACGTAGATGAACTCACAACAATCTTCGACCTTTACAGAAAATTAATGGAAATCCCATTAATTTAAGACAGCTTATTTCAAGTGAATATTAATTTTTTTATAGAATCACCCAATAATTTTTTATTAAGAAATTTTAGATAAAAGTATGGATATTTTAGAAAAATGGCTGACATTCTAAATTTTTAAAATTCATGAATCTACGATTGCCTATTAATTTACGACTGTTGTGTTATGTTTAATGTATGGTATTTGTATATTATATGTCAACATTAGCCTGATATCATCACTACGGCCTTCCCCAATCGTTTGTTTCTCTTCTTCCCCATGAATATTATGTTCCTTTTATGTTTAGATCACGAGATCCCCGTTTAATAGGCTCTGTTCTGAATCGAAATGGATCCCATTATTTTGCTTTTCCTGTGGGAAGGCATGCACATATCGTTTTTGTTCCTGTGACCTTCTACGGGAAACAAGACGTTATCGAAATCAGCTGAGTGTGTACAAGACATGAGTTATTGTTTTCAAGGAAGATTGAAGATATCAGGATGGTCAATTTTGAAAGTGTAATTGATTTTGTATTGCTGGTGTTCCAAGTCGTGTCTCTAAAATTGATCGCCTTCGTAGGACCCGTAGGATATTTCCACCAGCGGATTCAGAAACACAGATACTTCTGCCAACATTTGGAATTAACTTATCTGTAGATTTCCACTCGAAGTTAATATTATAAAAGAAGGAGCACATTCCAGCAACTGTAGTCGATTTTAGGTTTTACATCCATTAAACTATAAAAATGACCAATTGAGGCGAAAAGTAATTATCTTTTCCTTGACATTTAGTACGTATTGTTTGCTAAATTCTTTCCTCATTCAAGGTAAATTTTAGCACTATAACTACGGTAAGTAGCTACAAAAGAAAATGGCCCAGATAACTAGAATAATTTTAGTTATCTGGGCCATTTTCTTTTGTAGCTACTTACCGTAGTTATAACTGGTGCCCAACGTGGGGCCCCAATTATAACTACGGTAAGTAGCTACAAAAGATAACTAGCCCAGATTATTTTAATTTACAAAGACAAACACAAAATTTTACATTAAAGATCATGGTTTGCCCAGTATGTGCTCCGGGGAAATTCCCGTTCAAGAGCTGCATTATTCTAGGTCTGGACGTGGTGAGAGCTATTTCTAGTCTGAGTAGTTCTTTTATCCTTCTCCAAGAGGGCGTTGCAAGCAGATCCAGTGAGAGGGGCTGCAGAAGTGAGGTGGGGGGAAAATGCATTGGCTACAGCACTGATTTAGGTTGGCGTTTCAGTAATTTTGGATCCCATTGGAAACTTATTTAAGGATGGAATTTTTGCTTCACACACTTATAATGATTCGAATATTCCCAGAGAAAGATATTTGTTGTTGTTGGCATGGTGGGGACGCGAGTTTGACATGTTTTCTTTATACAAAGATAAATACTAAGATAACAAGCATAGTCGTTCTTCATTCCAGGAATATGCTCCCCTTTGACATAAACTACATTTTTTAGATGCGATATTAAAACATGCGAATTTGAATTTCAAGAAGTTTGCTTGTCAGTGAGTAATTTCTTAAACTTAATGAAAATTTTGTGCATACATACCACTAATGTAACCACTGAAGTAATTGTAAGTTATGCTAACAGTGTACAAAACTATTCTTTTAGGGTGTATGTACAAAAATTATAAAATTTACATTAGCATTTAATAGAAAATCTAGCAATAGAGTATAAAAAAGTTAATAAAGTTGCATTTTCTGTCAAAGAACTAATTCATTATTATTAAAAAAAGATTTTCAGCAATTTTTCATTCCAGGGATGAGATTCTTCCGCTTTTTGGTGGATTTCCGCTTTTTTGGAGAAATTTCGCTTTTTTTTTTTTTTTTCCCCTGCCGCAAAAATTTGCTTTTTCTTCCGAAAATTCCGCTTTTGCACAAAGAAAAGAAACCTTTCTATCTTCCATTTTTGAAAGAAAATTCTGGTAATAGTTAATAATAGTTAAATATTCTTTTTCTTATTTATACGTACTTAATTCTAAATAATTAAGTTATTACTTATTATAGTGCAATATTTTCATCATGTTGCATGTTCTGATGTTTTACTTCTTAAAACGTCCTTCGCGTATAAATAATGGTACAAATTTTTTGCTCGCGTATGATTTCAGTCTTTTTTCTTTTTTGCCAATCTCATCCCTGTCATTCACAACTTAATAAGTTTTTAGACTCACGGAGTGAAATATATTACTATCAAGAATAGTTTTATTATCATATTCTATACAAATAAAGAGTATTTCTTTAAAGAACATTTGGCTTTCCAACTGAAAAAAAATATTTTTCAAAGAAAAGAAAAAGGTTTAGTATTTTGTCTAATAAATGGAAATACTTAGAAATTGGCAGTTCTCTGTCCTCATTTCAGTTTTAAGTATGTCCCCCTTCTTAACTTACACAATTTGAAATATTATACTACTTAAAAATAGATTTTATGAAGTCTACACCTACAAAGAGTAATAAATCTTTAAATCGTATATCTCAGAAGGCTGTCACTGAAAATTTTTTCATTTAAATAACTTGTGACGGGTAAAACAGAGCATTTAAATATAGTCGACATATATAAAACTGAAGCCACATATCTCATTCCGCCTACTAAATGTCATCTCGTTAGCAAATTTCAACAAAACGCGTGAGATCAACATTTGTTCAATTATAATACAATTACCGCTTTTACTTCTTTTCGCCTTGTTTAACAAAGAGAACTATTATTCTGTCAGCAACGGATAATTTTTTGCTGCATAAAACCAAATGATGAAAAAAGGCGGTAAAGTAGAAAAGTGGGTAGAAAGAAATGTGAGTTAATTACAATTTAAAGTGTTGACGCGTTGCAGAACACCTAAGATGAAAACAACTTTACCAGAACAATTCCAATTTGGCCACTCAACCATGTTGCCAACGTTGCTTTCATTATGACCGCGAACGTGCCACAAACATTGTTTACGAAGCAACACTTTTTTTTTAATCATCTGCCAGCTTTTCCCCGCCTTTTCTATTCTTCCATCGCTGTTCTTTTTATTCGAGACTTCAACCTTAGAACGATTTAATAATGCCCTTTTTCGTTTCGGAACACCAATAAAACACGTTCCTTGAAGAAGTGAGGACTTGGGAAAAAGTAAGACTTAATTGCCTCAATTCGTACTGAAGCAAAGTGGTAAGAAATAACGTCGCGGGAAAAAAATTTTTTTTTCGAGATATTATTCGTGTTCGTTAATTCTTTTTGCTCCGCATAAAATGAACCTTATTATCGTCTGAGGATAAAATGTTTGCATAACAGGGTGAACTGAATAAATTCACTCTGAGTACTTTAAATAGCGTTTAGGGAAAAGCTATTCGGTCGCTTGCGTTAACTTCTTTTTTCCTGCAACAGATTAGATTTTGACCAAGGGTGTTGGTTCTCTCAAGAATTCTTAGGGCGTTTTCTTTTTTCTTAAATTGGAAATCTCATTATGAAATGAACTAAAGAGTAAAGATAAATTTAGAGGTGTATTTATTTCCATTTTTTAAAGTATTTGCTATTTCGATTGTCCAACATAAATGAAATATATTATTTTACTATGTTAGAACGAAGACTAAATGAAAATACCCAATGCAATCAATTCATGATCACGTGAAGAAATACAAATTTAGAATCCATTACGAATTTGGAACTGCTGCTTCTAACGATTCTACTGGACAATTCTTTTTCTGATTGAAACAGATGTTTTTTTTTTTTTTTAATATTTTCTTTGGTGTTATAATTTTGGGTTTATTTAAGTTATTCGATTTTTTTATTGGCTCTCAACATCGTCTAATTTATTTAATATCGTTTTCTGTTAACGTTAGTCATTCATATTCGTTGGCATTATTAGAGTAAATCTAATCTAAATTATATTAATGTTTTATGAATTTCTATCATATTTAGTTAGTTTTACATAATTAATTTTTATCAGATTAATTATTATTTTTTATAGGAGTTAATACCAGTTAGCTATTAAATATATATATCACCATTAAAGCGTATAATTCAGTTATTCTATAGAATAACTAGTTATTCTATAGATTAACTGATCAAGTTAGTTAAAGTGTAAAATAAATTATTTATTTCACACTTTACCTAGTTATTCTATGAAATAACTAGGTATTCTATAGAATAACTAATGATAGACCGTTAAAGTGTAAAATAAACATTCTGACATTAAAACAAGTCCGCTTTTTCCTAAATTACGCACTGATTGAATATCAGCCATAACCGATGGAAAATTAAAACCACTATAATAGTGTCATAAAACTGTAATGTCGCTTTCTTGCCATATTATTCTTATAGTTGGAAAGAGAGATTTACAGGAATGCGTATTGGAAGGAAGTCAAAGACAGTCGACCTTGGCGAGAAACTTGGCTACTGTTTAGGCAACTTGGCGACGAATTTGGCGACAAAATAAAGGTTCCAGAATATACAGGAATTGTCTCGGTATTTCTATTAGGAAAGAAGTTATGGACAAATTCCACTATAAACGCAGATTCATTACATTCAATGAGCTAGCGAAGCTACTAGGTTCCGTCTCCCGCTGCTAGCGAAGCCGTAGGATGTTTTTAAAGTTAAAAAAATTTGCTCGGTGTCCGTTTCAGATGCCGCAGGCATCGCGAGAACAATTTTTCCTACTTCATGTGAGTATTTAAAAAACGCAGATTCCTTACATTCAATGAGCTAGCGAAGCTACTAGGTTCCGACTCCCGCTACTAGCGAAGACGTAGGACGTTTCTTAAAAGTAAAAAAAAAAAAAAATTCGGTGCCCACTTCAGATGCTGAAAATACAAATAACCAATCTGACTAACAAACAGGCTGCATCATGTCGGCTATTTTACACTTTAACGATGCGTGGACCGTTATTCTATAGAATAACTAGTTAAAGTGTAAAATAAAAGTTTATTTAACACTTTAACTGACTTGATCAGTTATTCTATAGAATAATTAGGTATTCTATAGAATAACGGATTTCATACTTTAACGGTAACATATACATTAAAAAACATTTATGCCTAAAAGAACTCAGCATACAGTATGACGTAGGCTTAAAAATCTCCAATTTTTAATCTAATTCTAATTTTTACAATCCATGCTTTTAATAACTCGGGATTCTTAAGCTCCTTCTTGAAAAAAGGTTTTCGTACGACAATCGTCTTTTTCATTCGCGTTATAACCGCCAAAAGTTTTACAATAACACATTTTTTTATTCAAAAGTTTTGCACAAAATACAAACATAGCTGACACGAACTGTTTCATTAGACATGAGTCTGTGACGCCGCATGAGTGGATGAATTGTTCTTGATTTTTGTTTTGCATGTCTAAGTCTATATAAAATTATCATGATTCATGGTTTTTCAGAGAAAAGATAATAATGATTCATGTATCAGCAGAAATTATGAAGCCCTAATTATCTTAGTTAAATGTTCTCTGAGAAATAAGTTAACATTAACTTTGTGTTCCCATTAGATATTCTTTTGTAGCGGTGTACATCTTATACGATCAAAACGGAGGAGTTAAATGATAAATTCTACTTTCTCGCCTTGCTCATAAAGAAACGTAATTAGAAATACGTATTTACATCATTCGTAATAGTAGTAGAAGTTCATATCAGATGTATGCTCGCTGGCTAGCTCCTTTATCTCAATTTATACGTAATTCAAGCAAAATTTGTACTAAAGATAGAATCGATTATTTGGTTCTTAGGCAATGAATGCTTTGTGAAGACTTTGAAACAATAGAATTCTTCTTCTTCTTTGCATCCGTTGAGAGATCGAAAAGGTAGAAGGAAATGCTGACGTAATACTTCTCTTTGAAGATTATATTTCAGAAATTCAAACAGAGTATGGATTAAGGTTTCATTCTATCAGCAAAATTTGCAAAACGATGAAGAAATGAAATGAAATCTATGTAACTTGGCATTAGTATATTTGTCGTTTATCCCAAGACAACAAAGTTCATAATAAATTTCAATTTAGTTGTTATGATCCTGGCTGCCAGAAAAATTAATTTGCCTTCACCAGGTTGGTTTGGAATCGAAATGAATCTTAAGAACTCTGCCACTTATTTGTAAAGATTATATTTTATACTACTTGATTATCTGTACAGGAATGATTTAATTTATCTATTTTTGAGGTGAAATCAAATATATAAAATATTTTCATGCATTCGAATCATCTATGTTTACGCCTTCAAAAGCTGCAACGAGTAAATGCATCTTATATCCCAAAACTCTACAATAAAAAGCTATCCAAAACTAAACAATCCAATTAGAAGGCATCGAGTAATGGCAATCACATTAAAATTCCTTACTGATTTCAATAGCATTTTTCAAAAGTTCTTATCTTGAATAGTTAAAATCGTTTTTCAATATATTTAGGGAGAAGAGTGCGATTTGATCACATAAAATTAAATAAAAAATCTTTCCTTTTTTTCGGCCAACTAAAAATTAAATTCCAAATTCTGTAGTGGAAATATAAAGAGTTCACGTAACGTGGTTTTCCATAATAGCACACGCCATTTTAGTTTTCATTTATTTTTCTGTCTCTGAAAACATTTTGGAATGCTTCTGACGTGGCATTGCAAAAGATTTTTACAGAATACTCACCAGCAAAATATCTAGATTTTGAATATCAAGTTTAAAAGCTAAGTGATGGAAAGCCTTGACTGAACACATCCTGTTTGGATTGTACACTAGTTGCGAATGAATGTAGATCTCGAGCGACCTGCTGTAATATTGCTGTAAATGTGTTTCTTCTCAAAACATATTAGACTCGTTTACATATGTTGCGAAAGAAATGAAACAATTTGCTTTCTGTGGTTTATTCTTCTTTTAGAACAAAAATCATTTTTCGTCTTCCCATTCTAATGTATTCCAGTCAAATGCATTGTGAACATCTAAATCACACACACTGATTCTACAATTTTTTTTTTTTGCTTGTGAAATGAAGTCGATTCTAGTGACGTCGTAGTCACGTGAGCGTAAATACGCATGCGCTGTAATATCTAACTTAACCCATGCTATGGCGTTAAGTCCTTTTTCATCTTAAAGACGTTCAAAATTAAATTGTTACGCATATTTGACGTGAATAATATAAGCATGAATAAACTTCATCGAGTTTTAAATATTGTTCTGCCTAATGGAGGCTGTTCATGTGACGTTACGGTCATATATAAGGTGGCCAACTTTTTCACAATTAAAAGGACACAAATAAATTGAAGAAAAAAATTATCACAAATGAAAGAAACATTTTGTTCATTGCATCTATAACATGATAAATGCATAATAAAAAGATTTGTAACATTTTATATTGCAATTAGGCTTACATGACTATTTAAATGAGTGCTTTTCCGCTGAATTACTATTTTTTGTCAATTATCTCATCTTATAACAATATATTGGGAATATCTGAAAAAATAGGGGGAGCTGGGGTTGATTGATACGCGGGAACATTGATACAGTTCTTAAATTTTGATGATTGGAATGTCTCAAGAAGTTCATATTCCCTCATTTACAGGGTGTCCCAAAAAAGTGGAAGAAGCTTTTATTTCCTTAATTATTGATTTTAGACATATACTTCCAATTAAAAGTTTCATCAAATAAGGTAAGAATTTGTATAAAAATTCTTTGATTTCCAAGGGGATTGATAATAAAAAAGTTACAAAAATTAAATTTTTGTACGGCCCTCTTAGAGCAAAAATGTCAACTAGTAAAATGTTTCTTTTACATTCATCTATTCATATACAAAGTTGCACGCTTCTATCTGTAAAACTTAAAAATATATAAGAAGACAAAACTGTTGACTTAGACCACTTATCCATACCTCTCACTGCTGTTTGATCCAGGCTTTCGACGTACATTTTAAGGATAATATACATAATTCAAAAAAAATATTTAAAGAGTGGAATCAGGAAATAACAATGTATATGTTAACTCTTGTTAAATCTAAAAACTAGTCAAATAATACATTAATTGAAGTATTTACAAAAATAGTTCATCATGTGAACCTTCAAAAAATATTCACGGTGACATATCAGCAGCGAGGCTCAACCTCCTAGAAACAAGCAGTGCTATAAAAATATTACTATAATACAATTGAAATATACAATTTTGCAAAAATAGCTTTACCTTCAAATAGTTCAAACACATAGTTGTAATTATCTGAGTTGTATTTTAGATGATTACAGTCCGTTTTTTTCGGCGAGTTCCGTTTTAATAAGAGAAATCGAATATGTAGGAACCAGGCAAATTCCCCTTGAGATAACATGGAAGGGAATCCGAAATCTAAAAACAGCCAACGAAAAAAAAAGCACGAAGACGAATCATGGGTGAGATTGAAAGGAAAAAAAACAACAACATTAGTTGGTTTTTAGCGCAAAACAGGAGCATCCGAAAATCCAGCTCTGGCTAAGTTCTAAGGCAGAAAGAATAGCTATTCGCCTTAGTCCATTGTGTCACTTAAAGCTAATTTTAGTGCTTTCCAAAACTATTTGGTGTGCAGCCCATCCTGTGTCTGTCTTCCTTTTACATTCCTTTTCTGTCTTCTTTCCTCGTTTTTATCTTTTTTCGTTAATAATCGAACTCTCTGAGTGGAGAAGTAAGCAAATAAGAATAAAAACAAAAATATGAATTTTTAAAATAATTTTAGTGAGTTCTGCAACTCTGCAGACCTAAAGGACGAGTCTCCACTGCTTTTAGGTAGAGCTTAATAATACTCACAACGCTGGGAGCAAATAATTTAATATTCTTGTCCGATATTAGGCTATTTTCCTGTTTTATGTTAAATTTTATTTTCTCAAGTTGTCCTTCCATTTTTTTCATCAAGTCGATAGTTGCAACTATCTGACAGTGAAACTGAGTAACAGTATGCGTCATTGGTAATTTATTTTCAATCTGTGATGATTGGCTCATATACTACTTGACAAATATTTGCATTTCGCTGTTTTTTCTCTGTTGAATAAATTTGCATTTCTACAATAATCATCTCCATATAAATTTGTAAGAAGCCCCTTGAAATTTAAAAATTAACATATCTCTGTAAGTTTTTCAGACACAATCGTGAAACCTAGTTTATGCATATATGACTGTAAGAGGAACATTTCACTCATTGACACTTTTGCTCTAAGGGGCACGTATAAAAATTTAATTTCCTCAACATTTTATTTTCAACTTCCACAGAAGCCAAATTGTTTTCATACAAATTTCCTACCTAATGAAGCTTTGTGCAATATTTAATAATAATATTTGAAAGTGCAATATTTAAGGAAATAAATGCTTGTTCCACTTTTTTGGAAGACCCTGTATGTGTGTATTCCTTAGCACACGTTAAATTTTTCGGCCATTTTAAGTCAAAAGTTAATTTACAAATTAATCAAACCGCTGATCTTCTAGTCGAAGTAAATTTTACTCTAACTACATATTGTGTGATTTCTTTCACTAATTACGTTTTCCTGCCAGGGAATTTACTCCAATTGTAGGAAAAAACAATTATTTTTTGAACTATATATTAAGTTTTGTGGGTTTTTAGAGTTGATTTTGCGTGACCACTTGTTTTAAATAAAAAAGCCTCTTGGGGCAGATTGATACAATTGACTCCGGGGCACACTGATACACATATTCTGTGTGCATGAATGCGCCTTAACAGCAACTACTTTGCAAAATCATCTTCAGAAACAGAAAAACGTAAAAATAAACTATCTAACAGAAAAACGCAATTAAGCATTGGTTTAAACTATGAAAACAGTTTGAATTTCATTGCGAAAATAAAAAGAATTGTTGTAAATTAAGTTTAAAATCTTTTTTTACGAATTTATTCAAATTGGAGGGGAAAATTATACGGAAATTTAATTAATATCATCAAAAAGATAATTTTTGCATTTTTAGATGATGTAAAAATTATTTTTGTGCCAATTTCTTTTTTCGTCAGTCATCAAGGAAGAAAGCGAAAATTTCCCTTAATTTTTAATTCATTAAAATTTCAGAAAACGGCTTCGAGGTACAAATTCTCTCCCTCTAAAGTATATTTACACACACAGACACGAATTCTCCTGTATTATTTGTAGAGATAAATTATTTTCTGAGGCATTATTGTTTCAATCTTCCAGTCTCATTAAAAATGTTGAAATTTTACTAAAATAAAAGTTTGTTTCTTTGTTAAACTTTTAAAACTTGATTTGGAATATAAAGTTTATTGAAAAACAAAGTTTTTTGTTTTGATCCCAGACCTATCAAACATCATTATTTTCGATATTTCCGTGTGTAGCAATGTACTCGTTGTATGAGGCAGATTGATACAAATCCATTTTTAGGAAAAAAGTGTAATTAATATTGTATTATTTCATTTATGACTAAAACTCGACTGAAATCCTGTATTAGATTAACAAATGCATAAATATAGTGTATTAGTTTTAATTATTCCCGTTGGTAAAATCATTTTTAGGTTTACAGAAAAAAAGTATATCAATGTCCCCGTGTTCCCCCTATCCTTCATATTGAATTTTATGGCAACTGGAGTCTCAACATTCATTTTTTGGTAGTTGTTGCGTGAGCATAAATTGACCCAATTGAAAAACCCTTTCAACTGCTGCATTAGTTAAAGGGCAGCACAACGTAAATTGACCAAGAATAAATAAATTTTCACATGGAACATGTTCATTTTTGAAATGACTGACCTATCTTTTATCATTTTCAATGTATTTATTTCCCCTTTATAATTATTTTTCAGAATTTAAATATACATTCAGTCTTCTAATTTTAAATATCGAAAAGGAAGACACTTTTCAAGTGAGGACAGAACTTACAAAAGAATGATAACAGATCTTATTTCTGTTATCATTCAGAAAAAAACAAAATTTGAAACAGATCTTAATTCTGGCGATGAAAGCAAATTCTTTCATCTAGCTCATTGCCTTTTAAGTTATCATTTTCACATCCACCCAGACGGACAGGCATACTTCCGATTGACAAATTAATCCAAAATTTGATATAGCTTTCCAATTTTAGTGTTAAAATCGAATACCAAATTTCACCTGTCTAACTCGTTCCGTGAGATGAGTTATAGTGTTCACGCACCGATAGACAGAACTGAGGACTAAAAGTGAGAAATTTTGTA
>BGPR01011046.1:0-50130 GCA_013235015.1 Araneus ventricosus | reverse complement strand
TCGACTGTTCAGTTTAACACCATATTTTATTGGTCTATGAGAGATTCCTTATCGTATTATTGGTTGTATTAAATTCATCTGCATCTGTAACTTTAGTATTATATAATTTTTTTTTTCCAACTTAGCATTTTCTGAAATACATCCCATGTTCATTTGTCGTTTGAAACCTAATTGTTTTATGTAGTCATAAACATACATATAAACAAAATGGAGTCTTTTTATTCTTTTTTCATATATTTTGCTAGAAATGAAAATCCAAAAATAATTTTTTAATCTTTTTTCAATGTTAGACTTTTTAATGATTAATATACTCTTCAGGAAATAAAATATTCTGAAAGATTCAATAAATTATATACTTTTAAACATGAATCTTCATTATGATACTCGTCAAGACTATTTTGTATTAGAAGACAAAAGCAATTCAGAACTATCAAAGCCTGCCTCTTTTCTAAATCTACGTGAACTAGAATTATTATATAAGCTATAATATCTAGCACATTGAGTGTCTAATCTTGCTTCAAATCTCTGGGAATTATGCTGCGTTTCCTTTTAATTTCTGCAGTAAGATTGTTTATAAAATACTCCTACTATTATTTCTCTAATATTTCCAGGAAGAGTGCTTCATCATTTCAGAAAAGAGTAGCTATAAAATGTTGTCAAGAATTCTGAGAATTTTTCTTATAATTTGTTTAGCCAGATGTTATATATGCAAAACACACATGTTAGAAAAAATTTTAAGTGTAACATTTTATATCATCCCGAAATCACATTCTATTTTTTGCAAATGGATGTTTTTTGCAGGCTTAATAGGCTTACAAACTATTGATGAAAGTTACAAGCCATTATCAAATTTTTCAGTAAGTCAAGTAGACCCCGATCAACTTTATTCCCAGTCATCACTTTCTAGACCAGCCCCCTAAATGCTCTCATGACAAAATCTTCTCTAAAATAATAACTCCCCAAGCTACTGCTTATGTCCAAGATTCTACACAACTCTATTAACTCAAATTTTTCTCATTTTGCAGATGTTTCTTCTTAACTCCTTGGAACAATTGTGAAGGTTAAGTGACGAATTTGTTTTCATTTTAATAAATTTTCGACATTATTTTTTTTGCAATTTGGATATACTTCGTTCTCTCTATAATTGTTGGCTTATTGTTATTTTCAGGTGTTTTGATTCTGGACATGAAAGAAACAGAACCTGGAATGCTTTGCTGATGCTCATAATTTTTCCACAGAATACAATGCCAGGAGGAATGTGTTATCTTTTGAAGAAGGAAAGAGCCTCACCATTTTAATCCGCCAAGAAGGTCTAGTGCCCATATAACTTGTGAGGATTTATCAAACCAAGGTACGTCTCCTCCCTCCCTCTCCCAGGTATAAATACAAAAACCTCTTTTTTTTCTTGCCAAAGTCAAGTTTTAATGAACAGACACGAAGGAATTTTCCCTCTAAGCACCCACGCTGAAAATTGCTTTTAGAGGAAAATTTGTTCAGGAGTGCAACAACTCTTCATGTTCTCCATTTCTCCATATCTTGGAGCCTATTGTATCCTGTAATTTAGCAAGCAGCAGTTGTGCTTTATGGCAGTTTAATTAAAGCTTCACTAGAAAAAAATTAAACGGATGTTTAATAAAAATAATTAGCTCTGTGACATAGGAAGGAGTTTTGTATCGCTTAATTAATTCTGAGCTGATCGAGGCTTTCCAGTCGAATTTAGTGATAGTTATCTCCAGCACCCTCACTGTTTTGTCTCTCCTGTGTCCGTTTTGCTATAGTGATTATGTAAAATAGCTTTCAATGTCCACTATCTCACAACGTCAATGTATGTTTTATCTTTTCATGTTTGATCACAAGAAAGTAGTTTCAACTTTGTATTATTGTTATATTTAATTTTAAATCAAATTTCAAGAAGAATACCTTCCGAAAGAATATAATACTTTTTGCAGGCATGTAATATTTTAATCTCTGGAAAATGCTCTAATAATTTTTTTTAGCTCAAATCTTAAACATAGTTTGGCCTGCTTGCTTAATATTTCCACTTAAATATTTTAGTCCATTTTATCAACATCGTGCATTCAATCTTTTATCTTTATTCTGCTGTGTTTATGAGTTAAATGATATCTTCTAAAAAGAACAGTGCCATACATTTTGCAAGGAGAGTAACATTTCATGTCCCTCTACAGTGATTGTCATTTTTTGCAGAATTGTATATGAGACTTCTTTTTACGAGTAACATGAAAATAGGTTAATGTGAAGGTATGTAGCATGAATCCAATGATAGTGATTTAACTTTCGGTCCTATACCTCAGTATACCTATTTTTATTTTTTAATTTTGGTTTCTCGTGTGTATCTGAAAAGTCTGAATTTTGGGAGATCTTCCATGAATTTGAATCAGTGAAAGCTATCTTAACTTTCAGAATTACAATGCAATAATTTATTTTTGATTGTGATAATTTAGTTTCTCTCTGCTTAACAATTTCTGGAAATAGGTCAGTTGTACATTAGTGATACCAGTTTCTAGTGCTATTTTCTGCCAAACAAATTTCATTTATCTGAGGTCGTTGATTACATAGTTATCGCGTCACGTTGCAGACTAGACAGACAGTCAACCGCAAGATTTGGGTCCAAATTTTACAGACACATGTAATTTTCGATAAAATAAATTCAGAAATTTTATCCTGTCTGTTTACTTTTGAGATATTATCACATTCGTATCAAGACAGACAGACTTCTATCCTAAATTTGGCAGAAATTTTCCAATTTGGTGGAAGATCACATTAATTTTCTGCATTTAACTCTAATTCATCTTTCATTATTTTTTTCATGAACAGACATAATCCCAAAATTGTATTTTCCGGACTGAGAGGGTCATGGAAGATTCATCAAATTTCCCGTAATCGATTTTCTAGAATTACAATCTTTGTTAACTTCAATACTGAAGAGAGTAAAAGAAAGCAACTGAATAAATGGATGCAATTATGGAATAGAGGCCAACTAAACACCATGCTTTTTTTTCAATTTGGTTAGTTTAGTTACATTAACGTCCCTTTTTGAACACAGACAGGATCCTATTTATTGGGTCAGACTTCGTATTTTTCGAACCGTGGTCGATGACGAGAACGACAATTGCGAAGCTGACCGCCCTTTTCATATTTCCGCATCCCGCCAAGGGTGGATTTGGTTCTCATCCTTATGTTAATGTGCATAGACCAATACAGTAGATCTTCAGTACATTCAACCCGTTGAACCAAGACCTTAACAATAGACCACCAGTTTCTTTCTTTTTTTTCCATTAACGGAATTACGCGAAAAGTTTTAATGATGATCTTATTTCTTTTTTCTCTTTATAAGTAATTGTTTCGTATTACAAGTAGTTTCTCATCGTCAGTTCATTTTGGATCTCGCAGCCTGCCGCAATGGCCAATTTCAGTGAATTGATTCCATATTGCTGTTGCGAATTTATAGTCTTAGTGTTGGTTATTTCTTTGCTGGATTTTTCAGGAAAGAATTTTTTTATCTTATTTATTCATCCATTCAGGAACATCAAGACGACCATCAACTCTTTCACGGAAGTCAAGTTTTCTTAAATAAACTCTTTAGTATCACCTGGAATAAGAGGCGTTGTTGATCTTACACCTTGCAACAAAATAAGTATCGAATTTATTTTTCATAAAAATTTATTTCCTCATTTTCAATAAATCTGTTTATTTTACTAATAACTTTCCCATACGAGTGTGATTTGAATCCTAAGTTAAAGTATTAAATAAGTAACAATTTTGTTCAATAATGACAACTGTTATGCAGCAGAGAAGCAAACGGGTCCCAACCGTCATATCTTTTAACACACAACAGTAAAATTATTTCCTCCCTTATTACCACTATGCTTGGTATATTTCCAAGCACTTAAATACAACTCAATTTTTTATGAAATCAATTTTTGCCGAAATACAAATAAAAGTCTTAAATAGAAAATGTTTCTGTAAATAAAGTGGTAGAAGTAGAATTCATCCTTAAATATTCTCCGAACTCGGTAGTTGTGCCGATAAACTTAAAGCGCACAACAAAATCAAGTTTCGTAAAGTTAATAATCTGTAGAAAAAATGTGTTAGGTATACTTCAAATTAAAAATGCATGTATAATTTAAACAAACATAAATATTGTCGTAATTCAAATAAAAAGTAATGCAAATGTTAATTGAAATAATTTTTATTACTACTTAATAAATAGGTACTACACAGAATTATTTTTAAAAACTGGTGATTTTTGTCTCTGACACGGGCTGACGAAACTCTTCACAAGTTTCGAGGCAGTTTTTAAATGCCTCTCATAAAGTGGCTCTTATTTCTTCATTTGGTCAATCTCCATTGGAAATCAGACAGTTCCTATGTTTTCATCAAAATTTCGTTTCATTTCTTTTCAGGTAACGACGCTTTATCTGCTCCTTCATTATCGCTGCTTCACTCTCGGCTGCTATTGCAAGATCATCCAATTTTTCAATCCTCATTTTTCCAATTACTCATAGTCTTCTTCTTCTTTCATGTCTGAAAACATTTCGCAATTTGAGCTTTTGGAATTGCAACACTGCTTATCCTTCATTTCAACTTGATGGAAATCCTTTACAATAATTGACAACTTCTGCCGATGCGCTGTAACTAACCGCTTATGAATGAAATTCGAGAGTTAGACAAATTAAATGTAAGCAAATTTAGATAGAACATCTGGGCAAAATCGCTCTCTTTAAATGCTCGCACGTCAAGGCTTTCCTGTAAAGCGATTCAAGTATGCATTTTGGACCTTTAAACCTTAATCGACTCTTTCTAAATATTGATACATATCTATTTTCGTATAGAAACAGAAGCGTATTGAAAGCATGGCAAAGTAGACCTGGGATAAAAGGGGCCTCCGAAAATTAGAAATATTTATCTCATTTTTATCTTTCATATTTTATCATATTTCAAAATTTAGCATTAAACTAATTCTCTTTTGGGTATTATGACTCATTAAATTTTGTGAAGAAAATAATAGTTATTTATTCAATTAAAAAAAAGGCAAATTAAGTTTTCTGAGAAAGACACAATACATTTCCTTTCATGCAATGGATCCTTCACTTCTATCGATAACATTTGTGTCCATATATCATATACATGTGTATTATATAAAAAAGAAAATCGATGAATTAAGAGCGTCTTAATTATGAACAAAATTAATTAAAAAATTATATAATATAATAGTTACAATAATAATGACTGAAAGAACTCAAAACTAATCTATTTTAAAACGTACTGATTAAATTCGAAGCGTTCAAATAATTACTGTAACGTTTCAGAGGGCCCCTAGAAAGTTGACGCTAGGGAATCCAGCAAGATTAATTCTCCCCTGAGTATTAATCATATAATAAAATTAATTAATCTATTGCTTTTGGCGTTTTCTACTTATCGCGTTCACGTTCCGTATAAGAAAAGACAGATCAAAAGATATTAAAACAGCTTTTGTCCAAAATTTGATACTACTGATCGCTTCAAAATGCCAAGACTATTACTTTTGGACGATTTTACTACGGAAAGATATGACAGGCAATGAGTAAGATGAGTGCCTATCCGGAGTTCTTTGCTATATCACGCTAAGAGAAATGTAAACATATCCACCACCCTTCGTTTTTCCTTTCTCCCTAGTTTGGTGAAATCAACTCCACCTCGCCCATGCGCAAAACCGCGGAGGGTTTCAGAATAAGAGAATCATAAGTCTGGTGCAATTTGCTAATTTTCATCCAATATAAAGCTTTTGTGAGTTATCGTGTTCACATCCACATGGACAGATTTTCCACTTACGGCTGCCTTCCAGAATTTGTTGCGAAGCTAATAGTAGTTTTGAAAATAGTAGACCTCACATTCAAAATTAAAAACAATTCTATGATCACAGCGCATCACAGTTTTTAAAATATTTGTCATTGTGCAGCCAGAGGGGGTTAAAGGAGAAGGAGAGGCATCCTCTTTCACATTCTCGCTCTCGGGAGGTCAGCAACACACATTTGTAACATTATTTCTAGCCTTTGTCCTTCGTTTGTCTATAAGACATTAGAATTACGTTAAAAATATACTGAAACGAAATTGAAGAAAATAAGATTGAAGAGAGCGGCGGTGGTCTTCAGACTTTTATAGCATTAATCGTTTGGGTTGAATCGTTAAATACTGCTGTGAATTCCATGACACGGAACCATTAAAACGGCTGCCATTTCGAAACGGAGTAAAAGAAAATAAAAATCCATACACATACGTTGTTTTAAATGACTTGAAGGAACACTCTTTCCAGATTGGAAGAAAATCGAATGGCATGTTTGGTCTTAACTGTGTAAGAAAGTAATTTACAAATAAACGTAATGTCGAATGATCGATTGAAGGGCACGGACAGACGCCTCGGTTACGGGAAATGCTGCCGCTGTGAGGCGACACATGGTCTCGTGTTCGTTACTGGCGTTGTTCACACTGGCTCGACAAAGTTTTGTAAACGGTTCTCGTTGCGCGCGTACCCTCCCTTGCCAATGCGAACGCTCCGTTTTGGCGGCAAATCGTTTTATGGTACTATAGAAACAAGTTGCAGTGTTCAGACGTGATATTTTTTGCAATTGGCATTCGACCGATTGGCATTCTGTAGCCGAATCTCTGTTTGAAGGTAAGTGAAAACTTATAAGTTTTTATACGATTAAAAACATTTTTTTACTTTTACGGTTAATTGTATTCTGTATGCACTGATATTATTAATCTTTATAACTTTTATTTGTAATTAAAGTGAATATGTGTGTGTATCTGTGTAGGGTGTAGGTAAAATCAAGTTACAATTTTTCATGTTTTCGGGATAAACTTTGAAATTTTATTGCTGAAAAAAAATTTTATATATTAAGATTTAAAAAAATCTTTTCAATGTGAATTTTGCTGTCAAGCTATTTTTTTCTTTAATTTTAACAGATTTCAGCATATATTTTCATGCATAGCTTGCAACAATACAGATCACAACTTGTTGAAAATTATTATCGCTTTAGATCAGTTGAACAATATTTCAGGATTCTCCAACGTAATATCAAGTATTCTGTAAGATTCGGAAGATTTTCTAGACAGCTCTAAATAAAATAAAGAAAAATATGCTTAAAAAGTGGTGATTTTTTAAAGAAAACTTTTCTATCCTACCAAAAATTCTTGCTATTTTTTCGAAAATGTATGTAGATAGTGTGCTCTTGAAACAAGACCATTAAAAAAAGTTGCAAATCATTATCAGCTTTCTGTGAAGCCGGGTGAGCCAAAATCCACTTTCGTCCTCATCCGTTTATGGTTGGTCCCTAAACGCCCTCCTGACCGAATCATCAGTGTAAATTGCGAGATTGAACCTCTTCTATACATAAATGAAAAAAAGATGCTATTAATTCAATTTTGTACACTAATGAAGCGATGCTCAGCCTGTTGGACGCGCCCCCGTAGGGGCCGTGATAACACTGAATGGGGGAGATATCGAAAAAAAAAATATTATTAAAAAAATTCTTATTTTTCAGGAATTAAAGTGAAACAAAATACATTCTGACATAATAAAATTCATATTTATACTAATATAATACACTTATAAATAGGATTGTATCAGTACTGCCACAATGTATTAAATAATTAACTTATTTTTTTCTAAATTAAAAACAAGTTTAATGAGTATTAGTAATTTCGCTCGACAAACTTCTCGCTGAGCATCGAGAATGTCCGATATGGTGGATGTAAGACACAGCAATAGAGACTAAAAGATAATAAGAGAGAGCAATTCTGGTTTTGTCAATGCAGCGGATAGGTGTTGCCAAATATCTATATAAAATTTACTTATTCTTGTTAATTTGAAAACTTTGTAATTAAGGTCGTAGAGTAGCTTTAAAGTCAAAATACCAAAAATACATTATTGTATACATTGTTATTGTATGAGAGAGGGGGCGCCATGAAAATTATGATTGAAAATTGTGGTTGCGAATACTGAAAGGTTGAGGAAATGCACTAATGACATTTGTTACGTAGCAGAGAGGCAAACAGGTTCTAACCGCCATGGGCGTTCTCACGAAAACCCTAAAATTATTTCCTCCTTTTGTTACCACTATGCTTGGCCTATATATCCTAGCACTTAAATATAAGTTGAAGAAGAAGGTGAAGTATTTCAATGCATTGTAAATACAAATTTTAAATAGAAAATGTTTCTTTAAATAAAGTGGTCTGTAATTTAGTATATAATGTATATAATTTTTGTGAAATATTTATTGACCTAGTTGAAATAATTTATTTATCTAAAGGAAGACTGATATATGGATTGCGAAATCGGCTAAACTACGCCTGCTACTAGGAAAAATTGTCGTTCCTGCGTCATGTAATACTCGAATTTGTCAAAATCGACTATTTACTCATAGATTTAAAAATAGGTTATTTTTATATTGATGATCAGATGATCAATGTGATCATATTGCTGTTTGAAATATGTATCAACTCTTTAGAATCAGCGTATATTGCATTACATAATCAATACGATTAGACGGCGAGCGATAATGATGCTAAGGACAAAGGATGAAACGGAAATAAATTGAATAAAAAATAGTAATCTTAGTAAGGAAACATGCTGACTGAAAAAAAATCAGGCGATAATTTTTTTTAAATATATGAAACACGTAATCAGAAAATGCACCCTAATTGGAAAAACCGAACGAATGTTCGTTAATTAAACATTATTCTGAAAATAACTGTAATAATCAGGCTGCATAAAGTGAACGCATGTTGCGGACACAATGAAAATGTTCACTCTGAAGTAGCAGAAGAAGGTCCCACAACACAGATGTCTCAACCAATGGCGTTTCAAACTAAGGCATGGGGGCAGGGGTTATTGATGTCCTAGGCACCAGTCTGGGAAAAATGCTCGTATAAATGCTAAATGAAGCAAGTAATTTTTGGGGTCCTAATCCCCGGTAATGGTAAGTTGGTGATGCTGGATAATTTCAGTTCTGGGAATTAGATGATCTGCTGCTGTTGTTGGAGGCAAAGGTTGTGTGGGTGGAAGTCCGTCTGGATCTTGTGGGATTGTTGCTGGAGTACTGCAAGAACTGGTGCCTGTAAAGAGTAGCTACTGCTGTTGAGAACTCATATCTTTGGATGTGATAACTGCTCTGATAGGGAAGTGGCATGCCATTTGGAACTGCTCTTCAGGATTTTGAAATTTTTTGGAAGCGTGGGGCGGGGGGCAAGGGTTCGTATAAATGCTCGATGAAGATTCTTATAAAAATTACCCAGATATTTTTTAATTCTGCTAATTCATATGTTTCTATTTATAGTGGCACTTTGCAAATTGAAATTATTTTCACTCATATTTGTCTTTAATTCGAATTTTTCTGTAATCCCTTTTATTTCCTATTAAAATAATGTTAGGAAATTGCCTGTAATTTGAATATATTTTGGTTAATTCGATGTCGGAATTCAAAATTGTATTCACTTTGAATTTCTTTTCAGTATTTAGGTACGTAACATGTGTTTTCAGTGATCGAAAGAAAATGATTTTCAAAGCCCTTCAATCTCTCGAAAGAGTAGAAAATTCTGTATATGTATAAACAAAAGTAATAGAAGTTGTTTTTTGCCCAATCGATTAAAGAAAACAAAAATTTAATGATTGCAAATCCAGTTTCGGTTCAATTTCAAAGTTTGTTTCCTACTTCCACTTTAAATTGTCCTATTACTACCTATGAATTAAATGCTTACAGTCTGACTCTGCAGAATCAGTATGGCAGTAAACCAAAATGTTGATATACTTATGTCAGCCACTTTCTTATTCGTAATGTAGTAATTTTATTCCCAGGCTTCATACCTGTACAAGAATTTTAGTATACTTGTTCTGCATGATTTTTGAAACGAGTTGTTTGGAGAAATTCGAAATTGTCTTATAACGAGAGCTAGTTTCATTTTTGTAGAATTGGTTGCTCTCAAACAAAACCTTAAAATGTGCTCTTAGAAAGATTATTTTTGAATAAAATTTCTTTGACATGTAAGAGCATTTCTAATAAGAACTTGAATTTAAAATTAGGCAGAACAAAATAAGAATAAAGAAATAATAATAAATAAAGAAGAGTATCTCCCACATTGCTCTACATTTACATTAAATTTATAAAAATAAAAGATTCTTTTCAAATAATGTAACAATTCCTGTTAACTGTATTCTCATTCATTTGTGCATTACTATAAAAATTAATTTAGAATGTGCTATTAACGTGATTTTATCATCATTGATATAGTTAATTCTCTCTATATTATTATCAAGTATAATTGTGAATTTCTTTCGAATATCGGGAAGATAATATCCAAAAAACAAGTTAAAACCGTTGTTAGCATTAACAGCTAATGTAAACTTTTATTTTGGAAGTCTGCTTTCTCCCCTCTTAGTTTATTTCTCTTATTTCTTATATAATTTGAAATTTTAATTTTCATTATTAGTATATTGTAAAGATAAAAAGAAATGTTTCGCTTACATATTTCGAAATTAAGTTTTAAATTAGTTACAATAAATTTATCATTTAAATTTAATTACAATGATGAGGTAAGGCTTTCTTTCCTATAAAATCCGGAATGATACCTTTTTTCTTTTAATGTATTCCTAACAAATACATTTATGTATGCCTAAGTAAAGGAGACAACACACTCAGATAAACACAAAAAACTTGAACTAAAGTTAAGTTTCTTGCTTGGTTTGAGCTTTAACATTAAAATTGGCAGACATTTCTTCACAATGAAGTAATCAGTGTTATAATCATAGTATTTCTCAACAAAAGTTGTCACTTAAAAGCATAGTATTTGCAACAGTCACTTTCGGTTTAATTTTTTTTTTTATTCTTTTTATTAGTTTTCTTCTTCCACGAAAAGTTTTTCTACGTAATAGCACAATAAATTTTTCTAATAATGCGTATTTTTCTAATACTTATCTGAACAAATACGACGCTTTCTATGATCACAGAAAATTGCATGTTAATTCGTAAAATTTATTTTTAGCTGTACTGTGTAAAGAAAAGACTTCTAAAATTATTTGGTCTCTGTGGAAATATTATATACAATGATACTTTCATTAAAACTTTATGACGTATGTATACTGAATGCATGGAGATCGAATACATATATAAATATATCATCAAATAAAGATGGAATTATTTATATACTTACTATGTTTCTCGAATAAACTTATTCTAGATCTTCAGTGTTTGTACCCTTTCTTTTTTTTGCCATTTTCAGTAAAAAAAATAGCTTTTCAAATGAATCGGTGGTAGAATCAAATAGAGAATATTTTTCAGAAGAATAAAATTGTTCACGTGTTGAATTGCTTGATGGAATATTTTCGAATTTATTTTCAATGATGAAATTTGTTTTATTTTTGTAATATTAATTTTTGTCCTGTTCTCTTACTATGATTTGAGGCCCGTGGACACCTGATGGTAAGGTCTCGATTTGAGGCCCAACTTGATATTCGAGACCCAAATCCATAAAAGAATCGCCAAGTTAGTGGGTCTGGTGAACTTTAAATCCGTCAAGGCCAAATGTCTTACCGCTGGTGTCGCGCGGAAATTTGAAGACGGTGTTCCAGCTCAGGTGCTATCCTCATCATCTAGCCATGGTTCAAAATTAAGAGGTTAGTCTCAAAATAGTTCGAGTGTTGCTGTAAAAAGGGACGTAAATACAGCTAAACTAAACCATCTCTCGATATTTTCTAATTTCTCTTCTCGTATATGGTATAGCAGTATATTATGCACGCAATACAGCCATCCAATTTTAAAATAAAAATAAAGTTAATCGAAAATGTATTATACTTCTCAGCTCGATCACGCTTGTATGTTAGAAAACATGAAAATATTTGTTTCCTATGTCGGGAAGTTCATCAGACTGATTCACACCCATTTAGAAGTGATATGTTGGGCACGTCACTGATAACTCCATTAGGAACGGTCATGTGTACCATGAACGAAACAGATACAAGGCTATTAAAAGAATACAGGTCACATGTCTAACAGAATGTGAAGCTTAAAATGTTTTCAGTAAACTATGAATTTCAAATTATGCATACGAGATTGAATTGAGAGTAAGCAAAATCCATTTTTCCGGTTTACAAGCTGGTCGCTTAATGGGGCTAATGTTAAAAAAAATAAAGTTGTAGTAATAAAAACAAGTTTCGATTAATTCAGTTTTGAACACTAATGACATCGGTTTCGTACTCGAGAAGCAAACGGTTCGCAAACGCCATGTTTTTCTCACAGCAATCCCAAGATTTTTTCTTCCTTTGTTACCACTGTGCTTGGTTTCTTTCCAAGCACTTAAATATAATTCAATGAAGCAGCAACAGAAGTTAAGAGTTCTTAAAATAAAAATATTAAATGGAAAAGATTTCATTAAATAAAGTGGTACATATGTAATTGAAAAAAGTTTTATTATTAAAGAAGAGAAAGATAAGTATCGAAATTATTTTTCATAAGAATTCAATTCATCATTCTCCCTAGATTCATTCATTTTACTAATAATATACGATTCTCATACAGGTATTATTTGAATCCTTATTTGTAAGTAGTAAAACAGAAATAATTTAGGTGAGAAAATCCTTATTCTCAAATGCCGGCATCGTCCTCAATGCAGGAAGTAAGAATAAATTTAACACGTCAGCTTCTTTACTGTACACAGTTTATTTTGATTGTTGTAAACACATTTTTGTTATATGTATGCAACATTTAACCCTTAAATCCCCAGTGTTCCCTTTTAGCCCAGTGGTTGGGTCGTGAAAAAAAAGGCCGATTTCGGAATTAATTAGGGGAAAGCTGGAAATTGTTTTAATACCTTCAGTTTAGGTCTGGAATGAACATACTAAGTTTTCCTCCTCATGCTAGGTGAGCTTTAGCCGCTGCGTGCAAATTTTTAGTCAGAAAATAGGACTTTTTTCAATAATCGAACAATATCTAAAACACAACTCATGCTATCTAAAACATTGAAATACAAAAGTTATAGAGCTTGAAATTCTGAATAAATTGAGTATCAACATTTATTATATTCAATGAAAATTATGTTCACAACTGCGCTTCAAAGTTTTGCCTAAATCTCCAATCAAGCGCTTAAAGCGAGAACTGACCAAGTTATCGGTTCTCTCTCACTCTGCCTCCAATTATTATATATACATTTTAAATTTTTTCAGACTGCTTTTATAATTATTTCAAGGCTTTATTTGTTATATTTTGAGGGGAAAATACCATTGTTATTTTGATTTAATAGAGGGAAACATCACACGAAAGCTTCAGCAATGGTTGAGAGCGTGTTTATTAATTAGAAGCAACATTAGAACCAATGAAAGTTCTTCAAAATACCTGATAGCTTCTTCTGCATTCAGGTATATACACGGCATTTTAAATAAATTACCGGTTGTTTTGCAAAATAAAATTTCCAAAATCATTAACTGCGCTTGAAATTTAAAAAAAATTATTTCAATAAAAAAGTACCATAAACGAAATTGCCACGAAAGGAGAAGAGTAATATACAACTAACTTTAAAGAAAAACCCTGAAGGAATGAGAGTTCCCAGTTCTCTTTCAAATAAGCAAATTGCATTATTCCAGGGACATTGTTACTGTTGTGGCTGATTAGTGAAAATGTACCCATCTGGGCTTAAGGGAAACACGTGTTCATCATCTATTGATAATTAAAATACAAACACAGAGAGCGGATACGTTGATGACTTCGCTTTCGGAGCACACCGCTTAGTCCCAATGATACGTAACGGAATGAATATCATGTTTCAGAGCTCTTTTAGCAACAGAAAAACTTTTTCTAAGCCTGTCTTTTTGTGGAAACGTTGTTAAAGAGTCACACATTAGGAAGGAATCAAAATATGGAATGTTAAAGAGATCTTTCAGATATTAAAATAGTTATTAAAGAGGCCTTTTCTTTTGCAGCTATAAATCCAAAGATTCAGAACATCCGGATCTTTCAGAAATGAATGAAAAGAAATTTTTTTTGCCTTCAGAAATTTCTCGAATGCATCTAACATCCGACAACAGCATAACCATGCATTGTATTAGCTTTAAAACAATAGCTTTATCACATTTGCTCCGAAAACAACCGTTTTTAAATCTTTAGCTTTCGAACTAGAGAAAAATTAAAGGGAAAAAATCAAATAATGTCTATTCGTTGTTTCACTTCCAAGGTGAAAGTTCACAATGAATTTATTCCTGGGAATCCTGACATAATTTCAGAAGAATCCTCCCTCCCAAAAAAGTCTGATGCAGAGTTACAGAAATATTTTGAATTTGAGCTGGCTCCTTTTCCACTGTCACTCTTTGATGAAGAAGGACTGCGCAAGACCCGCAAGTCAGTATTTTATGATTTATTTTCTACTACGACTGTCGTGCGTTTCACTCCAGCATGTTATGTAGTTGATGGTGGATTTCTGTTGCACCGTGTGTTGAAGCAAGCAAAGGAATCATTTTCTTACATCCAGAAGAAATATGTTGACTACGCCAAAAAGCACTTCAATGAAGGGCTTCAATAGTTTTTTATGGTTATCCTGAAGATGCAGCGAAGAGTACAAAATCAGTAGAACCTATCAGACAAAAAAAGAAACAGAAAGCTGGTTATGTTATGTTTGGTGAATCGATGTCAGTCATTATGTCCCAAGAGAAATTTCAAAGGCTTATAAATATGTCATGTGTTAAGTTTCAAAAAGAAGGTTTTGTTGTGAAGAAAGCTCAGGAAGATGCTGACTATCTAATAATCAAAAGTACTTTGGAAATAGAAAAATAGTGACAATTTGTTATAGTTGTTTGTGAAAATATCTACCTTTTGGTTATAATGACAGCATCCACTAATTCCGAAAACATTTTCTTCTTGAAGCCTGGGATAGTTAAGGCAGGAGATGCTTTATATTGTGCAGCAACCCTGAGCATTGCTCCACACAATAAGGGACAATATTTTGTTTCTTCATGCGTTCAGTAGTTGCGATACCACATCTGCTTTTTCAGGCGGGGAAGACCAAATTTATGAATGTTCTGAACAGCACTAAACTTCAAAAAGTTGTGAACATTTTCCGTGATGATAATGCATTCCCGGATGACGTAGATGAATCAGGACAGAAAGTTTTGATAGCACTGTATGGGAGAAAGAACAGTAAAGAACTGAGATATAAACTTTTTCAAAAATCACTAGTAAAAAAATTATTTCAATTTAGCCTCTCTCCTTCCCTCTACAGCAGCTGCACGTGAACACTCTCCCCGTGCATACCTGCATGTTCAACTTTGGAGTGAATTTGCCAAAATCCCCTTAGATTGGGGTTGGAAAGAAACCAAACATGGATCGTTCCCAATCACCATCCAGATGGAACCAGCTCTTCCAGCCCTTCTCTCTATGTTATCAGGCAAATGCGCAAAAGGGTGTAATTTGACTTGCACTTGTAGGAAATCTGTCATTAAATAATATACAATTTGCTATCTCTGCAAAGGGCAAGGGTGTACCAATTCTCCAGAAGCTAACATCATTACAAACTCAGATAACCAAGAGGCTGAAATCGATATCAGGATGAAGGAGATAATTTCAGAAGTTGACTAAGAGGAAGAATCTCAAACATTGCAAGTGGAGAAAAGCGATAGTTAGCAAACCGTCATTAATGATTATGACTCACCTTCAACATCTAAAAAATTAAAATTGACCTAAAACTTTTCTATCCATTTAATATCACTTCAATTACGCACAATTAAATAATAATCATAATAACAGTGGGGTTTACCCTCAAAATATACTAAACAAAGAACTGAAATAGTTATAAACGCATCCTGAACAAATTTAAAATGTATATATAATAATTGGAGGAAGGGTGAACAGATAACTTGGTCCGTTCTCGCTTCAAGCGCTTCATTGACGATTTAGTCAAAACTTTGAAGCGCAGTTGGTAGCATAATTTTCATTGAATATAATAAGTTTTGGTACTCATTTTATTTAGAATTTCAAGCTCTAAATCTTTTGCATTTCAATGTTTCTGATAGTATGAGTTGTTTTTGAGATATTGTTCGATTATTGAAGAAAGTCCTATTTTCTGACTATAGATTTGCCCGCAGCGGCTAAAGCTCACCTCGCCGGAGGGGGAAAACTTAGTATGTTCATTCCAGACCTAAACTGAAGGGATTAAAACAATTTCCAGCTTTCCCCTAATTAATTCCGAATTCAACTACCCAACCACTGGACTATTTAAGCAACAAACCCAATTTTATCTTCAAAAATCTTGAGAATAAGGCTAGAGCGCTAATGCCTGTTGTTGCCGATAGGATACATACTGAATTTTTATTAAATCACTTTTCAACATATAGATGGCAGCCGGAGAGCTGCTAAAAAAATAATTGATGTTTTACACTTTGGGCTGCATCTTTTTTGCTTTGCTTGTGCACTTGAGAATACCATATTTTATTGTACAATGTTGAAGAAAATTTCTTATCCGTAATATTAGTTATTAAAATTCATCTGTGCAGTGGCGGCTCTTCTATTAGAGCTGCAGTGCCCCACGAAATTAATTATTTAAAAAGTTTGTATTTTTATTTAATTATAATTGGCTTACTTTTCCAATTTGAAAGTTCAATTACCAACGAAAATGGCAAAAAAGTAAAAAAAAAGTAAAAGGAATACGGAAAATCAATCAAGAATTAAGAGGGCGACAAACTAGAGCTGCAGAGAGTTTTGCTCCTCATAATGACCTAAAATCGCTCATTGAGCAACGCGGAGATCTCACTCGGGAGAAAAAAGCAAACTTTCTCCCATTGAAGTCATATGTCCTTGAGCTGCGTTTTCCACAGCTCTCGATTGGCGCGAATTCCTCATTTTTTTTTTTTTTTTTTTGCTTTCTCTCAGAAGTTGTTAAGTAGTTTTTAAAAAATCGAATTCTGGAGTAGTGTAATTTTTTCCTCTTTTATGTTTTTTGGGGAGATGATTACGAATCTCAGGTTTGCCAACAAAATTTTTTATTGGAATTATTGTTGTAGCCAAAAAACACGCAAACACTTTTTTCGTATAATTGAAAAATATAAATTATTATTATATCATCATTATAAGCACTGCTTGTTTCTGAGTTGCCGAGCAGCCACTGCATCTGTGTTTATTATATCAAGTTTTCAAGGATATTTCTTTCTGAAACAAATCCCAGCATTGTCAGTTCTAAACTTACTGTTTTATAGTCATAAATCATACTTAAAACATAATAGAAACATAATTAAAGAAAAATTTTAAATCAATTTTTCCAAATCGTGATTTTAAGGATTAACATGTTCTCTAGGAGTAACAAAATGATGAGGGAATTTCTACAAAGCATGAATCTTCGAATAGTAATCGTCGAACTGTCTCTCTGTCGAGAACAAAAGCAATTCAGCTCTTGCAATGCCGATATCTTTCTAAATATCAACGGTAAAGAACCGGAATTCTTATATAAGCTACCATTTAAATCTCGCAATGAAATTATCCAAGAAAAATTATGCTACAATTCGCACATATTCGCACATACGCGGTAACAATTATTTACTACAAATACTTATATTTACTTTAATATTCAAAGTATTTACTTCCCATTTTCAGACAATGCTTCTTGCGTATTATCAAGTATTCTGTTATTTTCGTATAATTTGGTTGAAAATTCTGAATGTTATAAGCAAAAGACATGTTGAAAAATTTGTGATTTTTTTAAGAAAACCTTTATATCTGCCCGAAATTACATTCTATATTGACGAAAATGCATGAAAGAAGTGCACACAACAAACACAACTAAATATTCATGAAACATACAAACCATTAACAGATTCTGTGAGACGAAGGGAGCCCATATCGGGTTTTTTTCTGTCAACACTTTCTGGTCGGTCACTTAAATGTCCTCGTGACCAAATATTCTCTATAAAATGTGATCTCTAACTATTCAATTGAAACCAGTGCAATTGAAAATGCCAAAATTTGTTTATTTTTTAATCCCCCACAAACGTATTTTTAACAGACAATTTGGATATATTTCACATTCACACACTCAAAATTTCTTTTGATAAATTATTTGCCATTATTTTATTGTTTGATTCAGACATGAAAACGGAGCCTGGAGCTTCAAAATTCTTTGCTATATGCTTGCATTTTTTTTATCTGAAATGCAATGACAGAGAAATATGTTATCTTTAAAGATGAGCACTACTATCTTAATCATAAGATGGCCGTGATGGCCATGAAACAATTATCAAACAAGGCACGTCTTCCTCCCTCCCTCTCCCTTTTTCTCTCTCTCCCCAGTTTAACTCATAGAACTACTACATATTAGTATTTCTATGGTTTAACTACAAAAACCTCCTTTTTCATTGCCAAATCAGAAAGGTTCTCGCGAACAAGACTTGTAAGAAAATTTCCTTCAAGCCCCCATCTTGAAAATTACTTTTAGGGAAGAAAGTTATTCAGGAAGTGCCAGAAATATTCACGTTTTCCATTTTGTTCATGTCTGCAAAATGAACTGATCGCCGACTGATGAAATGTTATGACACAACCATGCGACTAGTTACTGAGTTTCGGCTTGCAAGAAAAATTAGCCCATTATTTGGAGCACTAATTGTATCCCTGTAATTGCAAGCACGCAGGTTTGTGTACACAACAGTTTTAATTAGAGCTTCACTCTAGAAAATTAAAGGGATTTAATTAAAATAATTAGATCTCTAGCCATGCGGAAGGAGTTTTTGTATCACGCTTAATTAATTCTGAAACTGATCGAGTCTTTTAATTCAATTTGGTGTGTTAACCTAAGCACCTTCACTGTTTTGTATTTTTGCTGTGTTTCGTTCTGCTTATGAGTGAAATTAAAATAGCTTTCTTTATTCATTGCGCCTGAAAACGTCAAGTACTTTTAAACTCTTTATTATTATTATCTTGTATTTCATTTTATTCATTTCAAAAGAATGCGTTTCCCGAAATGATGAGAATTTTAGCAGGCATGTAATATTTAATCTACCAAAAATGTTTAATAATTTTTTAGCTCAGATATTAAAACAGAGATCGGCTATACTTAATATTTCCCTTATATATTTTACTTATTTTATCAACATTGTGATTAATCTATTTTATCTCATTCTATTGTGTTTAACGATTCAATGATTTGTTCCGGGTCCGTTCAAATATTACGTCAGCACCTAAGGGGGGTTAGGGGGTTTGCGATTTGCTTATTTCTGCTGACAAGGGGAGAGGGGGTTGAGTGTGAGGGGTTTAGACACAAAGAATAAACTAATGGATATATATTTCTGAGCACTGACGAATTAAAAAAAATACATCAATAAATATTTATATGGGAAAGGTAAATTACTGTGTACCATTTGAAAATAATGAAATTTCTGTAGACTCACTCGAATGTGAAATCAAGACGACAAACAAAACTTTCACAGAAATCAAGTTTTCATAAACTATTTAGTATCACCTGGAATAAGATGCGTTGTTGATCTTATACCTTGCAATTTTTTGGAAAAATACTACTTTGCCATGAAAAAGTATCGAGAGTCAAGATAGATCTAAAGATGATCCTGGGCGTCAAATACAGTTCATTCGTTAGAATTCACTTCAAGAAAATGTTTATCAAAGCATGTATTATAAAAATTGAGAAGGGCTTGTCTTTAGAAATTCTTTATAACGAATATGCAGCCAATTAATTTTGCATTTCTCTCTCTGTGTGTGAGCGTGTGTGCGAGTGCGTGCATGCGTGTTTGTATGCGTGCGTGCGTGTGTGTGTTAGTTCAGAAACGCAGTAAGCTAGAGTGATAAATTCTAGTATGTGACTTTTACACCACAATTTTGGTTCTCTATCGAATTTTGGACCTAATGGATCAACGAGAAGAGGTAAAAAATGCCTACCTGATTTTCTTCACTTCACTGCTATATTAAATACAAAATGCTTTCTGTTGAGTTGGCATACGATGAAAACGACAGCAGAGCACTCCCGTTGATTTTTCAATGCCTATGAAACTGTTAAATACAGTAAAACCCCGGTTAACCGAACTCGGGTTAACCAAAACTCGGTTTATCCGAAATGTCTCTCTAGTCGCAAACCCAGAAAATATGTTTTGTGCTGCACAGGAATAATCGCGAGGTCGAGAGCGAAATGGACTATGGCTAGGGGAAGAGGTGACCGTCGGTAATCTTAATTTTAATAAAGAATATAAGTATAGCCTACAAAGAGAGTTTGGAATTCGTTTTACACTCAAAACTTTCAGAATTACATACAGTAATTAGATTCAAACTAGTAATAGAAGTTTATGGCTTAACCAAAAAAATGTTATCCGAAACTACTCCCCCCCCCCCCTCCCAGTTCGGTTAACCGGGGTTCTACTGTGTCTTCATTTCATATGAAACTCTGGATCGAAACTACTCAGTTTTGTGCATATGATAAACTCGCACATAATTTTATAAAAAAGCCCCATATCTTTCACTTTAGCAACATGTAAAATATGATACGAATTGCCTTTCACATTGCAATGTATACCGAATGTGAAGTCTGAAGGGGATAAGATAGATGGACAAAATTTCTTTTCCGTATTTTCGCGTCGAAATAAAGAGTTATTTTCGATTCTGAAACGAGTGAAATGAATTTTCACAGCGATTACAAACTTTCGAGATATTTTATCTCATTAAAAATTTCAATTAAGAAGACGGTGTGATGAAATTGGATTGAGAGGGAATTTCAAATATCATTAACAATCCATCACTGAGGAAACATCGCAACCCACACGCTTTTGAATTCCATGTTAATTTCGTTAACTCTCTTTTTAAATTGTTCGAATAATGAAACTGATTCATTTTGTGACAAGATGAGAAAATGGTGATTGTCTGAATTCTTCATTGAGGTAGCGGAAAGCGCCGTTTCCCATCAAAATTTAAAGGGAAATTAATTTGGGGGCACATATTTAAATAAAAATTTAGATTGTCCTTCCCAGGTCTTTTTCGCATACAATAAATCTTCTCAGAACGCTATATTTATGTTGTTAATACTTTGCGCGCACAACAAAATCGCGTTTCGCAAAGTTAACGATCTGTGGAAAAAATGCATTTATAATTTAAAGAAACATGAACATTGTCGTAATTGAAATAAAAATAAAACAAATGTTAATTGAAATAATCTTTATTACTGCTTAATAAGTAGGTACATGATAGAATTCTTTTTAAAAACTGGTGGTTTTTGCTTGGGACAATAGCTGACGAAACTGTTTTAACGTTTCGCTGCAGTTTTTCCATGCCTATCATAAAGTGGCTCTTCTTTCTTTATTTGGTCAATAACCATTTCAAAACCAGATGGTTCCTATGTTTTCTCAACAATTCGTTTCATTTCTTTCAAGGTAACGACTCTTTATCTTCTTCACTATCGCTGCTTTCACTCTCGGCTTGTGTTCCAAGATCATCCAATTTTTCATTCCTCATTTTCCTAATTACTCTTTGACATCTCCTTCTTTCATGTGTGAAAACATTTCGCCAAATCTGCTTTTGGAATTTGCAACAAAGCTTTGCTTTCATTTCAAATCGATGGAAATCCTTGAATCTGCCGATGCGCTATAGCTAACCGCTTATGAATGAAATTCGAGCGTTCGACATATTAAATGGAAGCCATATAGACAGCAGGTATGGGGAAAATTGCGCTTCGTAAATCCACGCTCGTCAAGTCTTTACTGTAAAGAGATTCAAGTACGAATTTTGGACATTTTCTCCTTAACCTAATTCTTTTTTACTAAATTTTGATACAGATCTATTTTGGTATAGAAACAGAAGCGTATTAAAAGCATGGCCTAGTAGACCTGGGCTGAAAGGGGACTCCGAAAATTAGAAATTTGAAATATTTATCTCATTTTTATCTTTCATATTTTATCATGTTTTAAAATTTAGTATTAAATTTATTCTCGTTTTCAATATTATGAATCATTAACTGTTGTGAAGAAAATAATAGCAATTTATTCAATAATAAAACGGAAATTAATTCTTCTGAGAAAGACACAATACATTTTCTTTTCATGCAATGTATCCTTAACTTATTTTGATAATATTTGTGTCCGTATATCATATATATGTGTATGATATAAAAATAAAACCGATGAATTCAGAGCGTCTTAATTATGAACAAAAATTAACTAAAATAATTATAAAAATTATATAAGATAATTGTTGCAATTATAATGACTGAAAGAACTCAAAACTAATCTATTTTAAAACGTAATGATCAAAAAGTCGAAACGTTAAAATACTCACATGTAACGTTTCATAGGTCCCCTTGAAAATTAACGCCAGGGTCACCAGCAAGATTAATTCGCCTCTGTTTAGTAATCAATTACTAAAATTCAATTATCTATAGCTTTTTGTGTTTTTTTTCTTATCGCGTTCACGTACAGTATAAGAATAAACAGATCAACAGATATTCAAACAGCTTTGGTCCGAAATTTGATACCACTAATCGTTTTAAAATGCCAAGACTAACACTTTTGGACGATTTTACTCCGAAAAGGGATGACCGGGAATGAGTAAGATGAGTGCCTTTCCGGAGTTATTTGCTAGGTCATGGTAAGGAAATGTAAACATTAATGTCTTAATTTTTCTTTTTACCCCTATTTTAGTGAAATTAACAAAGACTGGCGCATGTGCAAAAGCGCGGACGGTTTAAGAATCCGAGAATCATCAGTCTGGTACAATTTGCTAATTTTCATCCGATATGTAGCTTTTGTGAGTTACCGTGTTCGAATCCACAGGGACAGATTTTCCGTTTACGGGTATCGTACAGAATTTAATACAATGCTCATATTAGTTTTGTGAATAGTAGATCCCACATTGAAAAGGAATCATCACATCAAATAATTGTTAAATTTTTTGATCTGTTATGTGTCGCAGTTTTTTAAATGTTTGTCATTTTGCAGCCAAGAGGGGTAAAAGGGGAGGCATCCTCTCTCTCATTCTCGCTCTCGGGAGGTCAGCAACACACTTTTGTGACATTATTTCTGGCCTTTGTCCTTCGTTTGCCTGTAAGCCATAAGAGTTACGTCAAAAATGTACTGAAACGAAGTTGAAGAATATAAGACGAATATCTTCACACTCTTATAGCATTCACCATTTGGCTTGAATCGTTAAAAACAACTGTGAATTCCATGACACGGAACCATTAAAACGACTGCCATTTCGAAACGGGATAAAAAAAAGTAAAAATCCATACATCTACGTCGTTTTTAATGACTTCAGGGAACGTTCATGCCAAATTAGAAGAAAATCTAATGACATGTTTGGTCGTAACTGTGTAACAAAGAAATTTACAAATAAACGAAATGTCGAACGATCGAATTAAAACGCGACTTAGATTTGCTCAGTCAGAAATTTTAGTAGAAACTTAGACAACCAAATTTCAATCTTCTAGCTTCTTCCATTCTTGAATTAAAATTTCATTGGACCAGCATAGCCAGATTTGGTTTTTGTGACAAAAATTCCAGGTGGCGTGAAAATGAATTTTGTTCTGCAATATTTTCGGAAGTTATAAAGGAAAAACGTCAAAAGTCTGCTTAATATTTCATTAATTAAAATTCTAATTAAAATTTCAAAAAAGGCTCCAAGATGCACATTTCCACCCCATAAAGTATGTCTGTGCCAAATTTCGTATCTCTAGGTCTAGCGATCTGCTCTGTAGAGCTCCAACACTTTGACAGACATGCACATTCTGCTTAATTATTTGTAATTATACCGATAAAATTGGGATCTTATTTGAACACGGATGGAATAATAATAATTGCACGAAGTGTCTGTCTGAGAGCTCCTGCAAGAAGGAGAAAAAATTGAAGATTTCATATTCGAAAAACCAGGCGTATGTAAGTAATTCTTTATGATAATTGAAAAAATGGGCTAAGATATTTTTGTAGCTCTCTAAAATGATGGGGAAAAACACTTTCTCTTCTGTACTTTTTCTGCTTCAATGGATGGAGCTTTAATCATTTCATTCACCGGGCTGTATATTTTTTCTTTTTCTTCCTGTTGTTTTGCACTTGTTGCTTTGGGCGGATTTCTGAAAATGGAGAAGTAGGGTTTGATATTTTTAGTCTTTTTTTAGTTTTTTTCACTTTTATTTACGGAGGATGTTCCTTTCTTCTCTTTTCCACTTTCGGACTTTTCGGGTGGGACTTTCTTTGGCTTTCTTTGACAAATAACATGCCCTTAAACAGAAAAAAGTCCGATTTGAAACTATGCTTATTGTTTTGACCCCTAAAGACGTACAATAAGAGGGTTTCCGCCATTGTGTAATCTTGCTTCTTTATTTTAATCTATACTCTACATTGATTTGGTTGGTGCTGTATTTGCGCGCCACTATAGCATTGTATTTTTTGATATTTTTAAGATTTATTATCTTTTAAGATTTGTGATCTCTTTTAATTGCTCTTATTCTCTTTTTGAAACTTTGAAATTATTATTTGTGCATTTTTCGTATTTATACTTTTGTTTATCTCTAAAATGATCATGTTTATTTTCGGGATATTATCTAGAAATTGCAACATACATTATTCAAACATCATTCAAATTGCTCTACAAGACAGACCGTTGGATCTAGAAATACTACATTCGGCAAGTAGTTACTTCTTGAATAGTATTTGCTTACTAAGAAAGGAATTTTTTAAACACCAAATTGTTGATAAATTAAAAATTACTCAAAATTTGAACTTTTCCCTGAATAACTTAAGGGCATATTATTACAAAATAACCATTTTTAAGGCCACATTAAAATTCGCAACATTAGCTTTTCAGGGATACCTAATTTATTTCCGTGCAATTTTTTCTCTAATATTGATAAATTTTCAAAAACCTTTCTTTGCACAAATACTTTTCATTGTTTCAGCTACCGCATTTCAACACATGCATGTTGCGATGGTATTAAATTTATCTTTTGGTGCACGTTATCTTTGCTAATGTTAAGAATAAACGTTTCAAAATAATGTAAAAACAGACGAATCAAGCTTAATACTTTATCATGCTAAAGCATGAATCTTCGAATAGTACCGTCGTCGAACTGCAGTTTAAATTATGTATTTAATTCATAAGTATACATGTGTGTTACAACAAATTAAGACGTAAAATTAATAAATCATAAAAAGTTCACGCTTACCTCAGTTTCTACATGCCGGAAAGTTTTCAAGATATGTGGATTTGTTTACTGTAAGTATAATTATTGAACCTATATCCACATTCAAAGAAGAGAATGCCAATATGAAAACAACCTTTAATGGCAATGGAGAAATCTAAGCTTAACTATTTACACTCTTTTTGCAAAAATATTCCTGTGTTGCCACCGAATTTTTTGAAATATAATCGTTATTTAAAATTTTATAAAATGTTTCAAACTATACGTTCAAAAATAATTATTTACATATTAGCGTCCAGTTTATTGCGCGAGACGACCATTGTTGGAATTTGTGACAACTTGAGTTAGTATGCATGAGTATTCAGGATATTCAACTTTAAAACAGTTCAGTATTACTGTGCGAATATTCAAGTTTAAAAATCTCGATTTGTGGAAAAAACCTTCATCATTTTGCTTCTCTGTAGAGATCGAAAGCAATTAAGCTCTTTCAATGTCGATATCTTTCTGATTCTTAATGGTAATGAACAAGAATTTTTATATAAGCTACCCTATAAATCTGGCTTTGAAATTATGAAAGAAAAATTATGAAACGTTTTGCACATGCACATTAAAAATTGTTTACTATAAATATTCATATGTCCTCTAATGTTCAAAGTATTTACATCAGATTTTAGTACAATGCTAATCCAACGTAATATCAAGTATTCGGTAAGTTTCGTATAATTTTGTTGAAAATTCTGAATATTATAAGCAAAATATATGCTTCAGAAATGGTGATTTTTTAACGAAACGTTTATAGTTTGCCGAATATACGTGCAATTTTACAAAAATGCATGTAAATATTGCGATATCACACAAATGAATTTATGAAAGTGCCATACAATTATCAGCTTTCTTTGAAGCCGTTTGAGAGAAAATCCTCTGTCGTCATCAACCATTTCTGGTTGATCCATAAATGTCATCGTGACCGAATCGTCAACGTAAATTGCGAGATTGAGCCTCTACTTTCCATGATTGAAAAAAAGTTGTTATTAGTTCAATTTTGAACACTAATTGCATCTTTTGCGTAGCAGAGAAGCAAACGGTTCCCAACCGTCATGGCTTTTCACACATCAACTGTAAATTTATATTCTTCTTTCTTACCACTATGCTTGGTATTAGTGTTCCTTAAACATAGATAGACTATCGATACTATCGAAGCCAAGTCGATAGTATCGAGTTTTCGAAACTATCGACTGAAACTATCGATAGTATCGATAGTTTCCTCTCGGGCAATACTATCGATAGGCGCATTTTCAGTCGATAGTTTCAAAACTATCGACTGGAACTATCGATAGTTTCAGTCGATAGTTTTAAAGCTATCGACTGAAACTATTGACTGTGCATAGTATTGCTTCTATCTAGTTGCGGGTCGTGTATTGTGTCAGTGGGGGTGCTGTATTATATAATACCTATCATTGATGCATTTTTGTATAATTTAAATATTGGTCTTTTTGGACAATTTTGGATATTTTAATAAATTGATTTTTGACTTGATGTAAGCAAGTTTTTATATATATGGTACTGAATTTTAATTTATCTTGCAGTTCTAGTCGGTAGTTTTGAAACTATCGATTGTTTTCTCTCAAGCAACAAGTCTATGTATTGTTATAGGGGGTGCTTTAAGTAATTATACCACTTTGATTATTGATGCATTTTTGCATTATTCAAATTTTACCTTTAATTTCTCATGTATTTACTCTAGATTGTTTTCAAACTATCGATAGTTTTTGTTCAAGTAATAAATAGATCGAGGAATTGATCTTGGATTACTGAGAAATTTTTGTACTTCGTATCTGTATATATGTATGGGAGTAACGTATGCAGTACGTAGGTATTTACAGTACAAAGTACATACGCTTGTAATGTGATAAGTATGTAGGTGAGTATTTTAGGTACTATAAGTACACATATAAGGCACAACGTCGTTACGTATATATGTTAAGTACTAAGTTTGTAAGTAAAAATTTACGGATATACGTACGTATATAATGTACGTTCGTATGTGTGTAACGGCCGTCCGTTTGTATGAATGTAACTTACGTATATATGTATGTAACGTACGTTCTATGCAAGGAACGCTCATACATTTTATTGCCCGTATGTATTTGCGAATTATGATTACGTATGTAGCGTACGTACGTATGTTTGAAACATACATAAACTTAGTACGTTACATGCTTACGTACGTATGTTACATACCTATGCAAGTATGTTACTTAGATTAGTTCGTACGTTACATGCATATACACATTTCATACGTAAGTAAGTTGCATACACAAGTACTTACGTTATAAACGTACGTACGCTCCCAAGCGTTGCATACGTGTATATGAAACGTTCCTAGGCAAGTAACGTACACGTGTATGTACGAAGATATCTATATAACGCACATACATATATAATGTACGAAAGTATACAGGCTACGTGTGTACGTATGCATGCCACATACGTACGTTCATAGTACATTTACATACGTACGTATGTACGTTACTTACGTAATCATGTTTCATATATACTTACGTTACATACGTACTCGCGTTTCATATATACTTACGTTACATACGTACTCGCGTTTCATATATACTTACGTTACATACGTAAGCACGTTTCATATATACGTTTGACGTACGTTACATACGAACGCATATTTCATATTTACGTATGAACGTACGTCACATACATACGCATGTTTCATATATACGTACGACGTAAATTACATATGTACGTTTCAGACGTACGTTACATACGTACTCACGTTTCATACATACTTACTTTACATACGTATGAACGTACGTCACATACGTACGCATGTTTCATATATACGTATGACGTAAATTACATATGTACGTTTCAGGCGTACGTTACATACGTACTCACGTTTCATACATACTTACGTTAAAAACGCACTCGCGTTTCATATATATTTACGTTACATACGTACGCACGTTTCATATATACGTATGACGTAAGTTACGTATGAACGTACGTCACATACGTACGCATGTTTCATATATACGTATGACGTAAATTACATATGTACGTTTCAGCCGTACGTTACATACGTACTCACGTTTCATACATACTTACGTTAAAAACGTACTCGCGTTTCATATATATTTACGTTACATACGTACGCACGTTTCATATATACGTATGACGTAAGTTACGTATGAACGTACGTCACATACGTACTCATGTTTCATATATACGTATGACGTAAATTACATATGTACGTTTCAGGCGTACGTTACATACGTACACACGTTTCATACATACTTACGTTAAAAACGCACTCGCGTTTCATGTATATTTACGTTACATACGTACGCACGTTTCATATATACGTATGACGTAAATTACATATGTGCGTTTCAGACGTACGTTACATATGTACTTACGTTTCATACATACTTACTTTACAAACGTATGAACGTACGTCACATACGTACGCTTGTTTCATATATACGTATGACGTAAATTACATATGTACGTTTCAGACGTACGTTACATACGTACTCACGTTTCATAAATACTTACGTTAAAAACGTACTCGCGTTTCATATATATTTACGTTACATACGTACGCACGTTTCATATATACGTATGACGTAAGTTACGTATGAACGTACGTCACATACGTACGCATGTTTCATATATACGTATGACGTAAATTACATATGTACGTTTCAGACGTACGTTACTTATGTACTAACGTTTCATGTATATTTACGTTACATACGTACTCATGTATCATTTATACCTACTATCGATAGTTTGAAAACTTTCGATAGTTTAAAAACTATCGATAGTATCGATAGTTTCTAAACTATCGACTGAAGCAGCACCTATCGATAGTATCGCCTGAAATAAAACTATCGATAGTTTTGAAACTATCGATAGCTGAACTATCGATGTTTAAGGAACACTACTTGGTATACATTCAAGAACTTAAATATAATTCATTCAAGACTTATAGATGTTAGGTGCGCAAATTAAAATCTTAAATAGAAAATATTGCTTTAAATAAAGTGGTAAACGTACAGTTCATTACAATTTTTTAATATGAATATACTAAAGAAGATAAAAATAAGTATAGAATTTATTTTTCATAAAAAGATAATTCATAATTTTCAATAAATTCGTGTATTTTATTTATATGATTCTCATACTGGTATGGTTTGAATCCTTATTTATATGTAATAAAAGAGAATTTAGGTGAGAAAATCTTGTTTCCAAAATGCCTGCAGCGTCTCCAGTGCAGCAAATAAAAATTAATTTAACACGAAAGCTTCTCTGCTGTAAACGGTTTATTCGAATTGTCGTATACATATTTTTGTTACATGTATGCAACATTTAACATTTTCTCCAGCAGAAACAAAATGATGAGAGATTTTCTACATGTTGTATTTTTAAAACATGAATCTTCGAATATTAATCGTCGAACTGCAATTTCAATTATGCATTTAATTTATAAGAATACATGAATAATGCTTAAGTACTCCGGATATTCAACTTTCATACCATTCAATTTTGCTATTCGAAGATTAAAGTTTATAAAATATCAATTTGTGAAAAGGCCCTCTTCATTTTGCTTCTCATAGACAGAAAAAGCAATTCAGCTCTTGCAACACTGATATCTTTCTAAGACTTAACGGTAAAGACATGAAATTCTTATATAAGCTGCCCTATAAATCTGGCTTTGAAATTATGAAAGAAAAACTATGATACGTTTCGCACATGCGCAGTAAAAATTGTTAATACAAATACTCATATTTCCTCTAATATTAAAAGTATTTCCTGCAGAATTTAGTACAATACTTCTCCAACATATCATCAAGCATTCTGTAAGTTTCGCAGAACTTTTTTGAAAATAAAATATTATAAGCAAAAAATATGTTTCAAAAATGGTGAATTTTTAAGAAAACTTTTCTATCTTACTGAATAATCATGCTATTTTTACGAAAATGCATGTAGATTGTGTGCTTATGAAACAAGACCATTCAAAAAGTTGCAAATCATTATCAGCTCTCTTTAACACAGGGTGAGCCAAAATCCACTGTCGTCTTCATCTGTTTCTGTTTGGTCCCCTACATCCACTCGTGACCAAATCTTCAGTGTAAATTGAGAGATTTAGCCTCTTCTTTACACTATCAAAGTTCAAGGAAAATCAATTCAACCTTTCGAAAGACATTATAAAAAATAGTCAAACACAAAGGTGTTCACATTTATCTGTCTCCCATCTGTATATCCAATAAGCTCAAAGATTATGATTGTTTATCTTTAAATTTTTTTCGGCCTGTTTTAATACAGCAAAAATGCAGCTGGACGTAAAATATGCCGCACCATCTTATTTTCGGAATAAATACATATTTTACATGACCAATAAGTAAAAGAAGTTTGCGCCGACAACGAGCAATTTGATAACAGTTACATGACTCCCAGTGATGTGGGAAGGGAGGACAAGGAGGGCTCGACACCCTCCCAGATTCTTTTCCGAGTCGGCATTTTGGACATCATTTGCCAAATTGGATAGAATAATCGAATGTAATATTTTATTCTACTCATTTACGACGTTCGGATTAAAATAATTTTAGTCTTAAGTAAAGAACGTGAAATTTTATTTCCTAACTCGGTATTTTTGAGAAATATTTACTGACACAGTTGAAATAATTTATTTATCGAAAGGAAGAATGATATATTGACTGCGAAATCAGCAAAACTACGACTGCTACTAGGAGAAATTGTCGTTTCTGCTGCATGTAATACTCGAATTCGTCAAAATAGACTTTTTACTCATAGATTTATAAAACAGGTTATTTTTATATTGATGATCAGATGATCCATCTGATGATATTGCTGTTTGAATCAGGTTACAGCTCTTCAGAATAGGCATATATTGAATTACATAATCAATGCAATTATTCGGCGAGCGATGATGATGGTAAGGATAAAGGATGAAACGGAAATCAATTGAATAAAAATTCGTAATCATAATAAGGAAATGAAAAAAAAAATCAGGCGAGAATTTTTTTTAAATATATCAAACGTGATTTTAAATACATGAAAGTCATTTCTATTACCTACAGAATATAGCAATTTTATAATTATGTATGTACTCATATTAAGCTTGATGCATCAAAATAAGAAAAATCGGACGAATTATTCGTTAATAAAACTTTATTCTGAAAATTACTGAACTAATCAAGCTGCACAAATTGAACGCATGTTACGTACACAATTAAAATGTTCACTTTGGAATTAGCAGAAGAAGGTCTCACAACCAGTGGTGTTTCAAATGAAGTCGTGGGGAGGAGGTTACAGATATTCTAGAGACCATTCTTGGAAAAATGCTCATATGAATGCTCGATGAAGACTCTTATAAAATTATTCGGGTATTTTTTAATTCCTTTTAATTCAAATGTTTTTATTTATAGTAACACTTGACTAATTGGAACGTTTTTCATTCATATTTGTTAGTAATTCAAATTTTTCTCTGGACCCTTTTATTTCCTATTAAAATAATTATAAGATATACCTAGAATTCGAATATATTTTGGTTAATTCGATGTCGGAATTCAAAATTGTATTCACTTTGAATTTGTTCTCAGTATTTAAAAACGTAACATGTGTTTTCAGTGATCGAAAGAAAATTATTTTCAAAGCCCTTCAATCTTTCGAAAGAGTAGAAAGTTCTGTATATGGATAAACAAAAGTAATAGAAGTGTTTTTTTCAAGCGATTAGAGAAAACAAAAATTTAATGATTGCAAATCCAGTTTCGGTTCAATTTCAAAGTTTTTTCTTTGTTCTACCTTAAATTTTCCTATTATCACCTATGAATTATATAACACCTATATTTATAGTTCGACTCTGCCGAATCAGCATAGCAGTAAACAAAAATGTTGACAAATTTATGGAAGCCATTTTCTTATTGGACATGCAGTCATTTTATTCCCAGGTTTAATAATTGCACAAGAATTTTAGTATACTCTTTCTACCTTACAGCTCTGCACGATTTTTGTAACGAGATGTTTGGAGAAGTTCGAAATTGCATTATAGCTGGTTTCATCTTTGTAGAATTAGTTGCTCTCAAATAAAATCTTAAAATGTGATCTTGGAAAGATTATTTTTGAATAAACATTCTTTGACACGTAAAAGCATTTCCAATAAGAACTTGAATTTAAAATAGGTAGAACAAAATAAGAATAAAAGAAATAAGATTAAATAAAGAAGAGTATCTCCCACATTCTTCTACATTTACAGTAAATTTATACAAATAAAACATTTTTTTCAATTAAAGTAACAATTCCTGTTAATTATACTCTCATTCATTTGTGCATTACTATAATAATTAAGATTGTGCTATTACCGTGCTTTTATCATCATTGATATGGTTAATTCTCTCTATATTATTATCAAGTATAATTGTAAAATTTTTTCGAATATCAGGCAGATAATATCCAAAAAAAGAAGGTTAAAACCATTGTTAGCACTAACAGCTTAAGTAAATTTTTATTTTGGAAGTCTGCTTTCTCCCCTCTTAGTTTAATTCTCTTATTTCTTATATAATTAAAAATTTTAATTTTCATTATTAGTATGTTGTAACGATAAAAAGAAACGTTTTAATTTCATATTTCGAAATTCATTCTTAAATTAGTTACACAAAAACTATCATTTCAAATCATTTAAAATGCGGAGGTAAAAGCCGGAATTATATCTCTTTTCTTTTAAAATGTCCATTAAATACGTTAATGTGTTCTGAGATAAAGAAGATAACACAAAATAACGGATAAACACAAAAGACTTGCACTAAAGGAAGTTTCATGCTTGATTTGAGCTTTCACATTAAGCTGGATATTTAAAATTGGCAGACATTTCTTCATAATGAAGTAATCTGTATTATAATCATAGTACTTCTCGATAAAAGTTGACAATTTAAAACGTAATATTTGCAGCAATCACTTTCGATTTAATTTTTTTATCGTTTTTATTAGTTTTCTTTCTCCACGAGAATTTTTCTCCGTAACAGCTCATTAAATTTCTCCAATAATGCTTACTTTTCAAATACTTATCTGAGTAATTACGACACTTTCTTTAATCACAGTCAATTGCATGTTAATTCGTAAATTCTATTTTCAGCTCTTCTGTATAAGGAAAAGACTTATAAAATTTTTTGGAGTTTGTGGAAATATTAGACACAATGATAATCCCATTAAAACTTTATGATCTCTGTATACTAAATGCATGGAGATCAAGTACATGTATAAATATATCATCAAATAGTGATGGAATAATTTGAATACCTACTATGATGCATGAACAAATTTATTCTAGATCTTCGGTGTTTTCACCCTATCAAAAAATTTTTTACCATTTCCAGCAACGAAAAATAGCTAGTCAAATGAATCGGTAAAATAGGTGGTAGAATCCTATAGCGCATTTTTGTCAGAAGAATATGATTGTTTAATTCTTGAATTGCAAATGCTTCTAAATTCTGTAAAAAAAGCTTCAATTTTGTAGATATTTTAAAAATAGCATTTAAATTACAGAATGTTCTGTCTTCAAATTTCGAAGTTATTGGTTTCATTCTAACAACGCCATTACCTTTAGAGCTTTGTGATAAATAATTTTTTTAATTGAAGATAGTTTTCCACCATATTGAAACGAACAAGAATGATGAACATTCGAATTAATTAATGTCACTCTTTTCTTTAAAAGGCATTCGCGAATTTAGAAACTAGTGATCTTAATTACGGTACCTTAAAATAAAGCTGTAGACCAAAGTTTGCTTTAAAGACAAACTCAATTTCCATAAAAATAAGTTTTCGTTGATGGAATATTTTTCGATTTATTTTAATGCATGAAATTTGTTTTATTCATAAATTATTAATTTATTTTTGTCCTGTGCTCTCACTACTATTTGGGGACCGCTGAGGCCTGATGTTAAGGTCTCGATATTTGGCCGGAGGGTTCCAGATTCGAGACCCAAATCCATTGAAGAATCGCGTTCTAAATGGGTCTGGTGTACTTTAAATCTGTCGGGGAAAAAAGTCCTACCGCTGGTGTGGCTTGAAAATTCATAGAAGTAGTGCCGACTCAGGAGTCATCCTCGTGATCTGACCACAGTTCAAAATTACGAGGTCAGTCCCAAATCAGTTCTCCTGTTGCTGTAAAAAGGGACGTAGATATAACTAAATTAAACTAACTTTTAATATTCTTTAATTTCTGTGATCGTATATGGTACAGCAGTATATCATGCACTCAATATAGTCTTCCAATTTTCAATTAAAAGTAAGGTTAATCGAAAATATATTATATATCTTATTTCGAGGACGCTTATATTATTTAACATGAAAATATATATTTTTAAGTCAGAAGCTCATTTTTACTGTTTCACACCCCTTCTGAAGTGATATGTTCGCCACGTCCCTGATAACTCCATTAAGAACGGTCATGTGGACAACGAACAAAACAGATGCAAGGCTACTAAAAGAATGCAGGTGGAATGTCTAACAGAATTTGAAGCTTAAAATTACACTGCTAATAAATAAAATAATAAAAATACACTGCAAGTAAAATATGAATTTCAAATTATGCATTAAGGATTAAATTGAGAGTAAGAAAATCCATTTTCCCGGTTTCAGGGCCATCTTAAGAAATTTCAGCGCCCTGGACAAGAGAAATTTGGCGCCCCATCAGAACCATAACTCGGAATTTCGGTGCTTATGACCTTACAAAAATATCTGCCTAATGAAATAATTGAGAACCAAAGGAAAAAAGACACATGTTCTCTGATTAATGCCTTAAAAATTTTACAAATCTTCACTTTTTAAAAATAGAATTTTGCCAACTTAAAAAAAAAATGTAAAAACTGGACCACACTGGTCTGTAAGCAAACTCGGAACATGAAGTCATTTCTGAGATTAATGTTCTAAAATTTATATAATACTTAAATTTTAATAACTTTGCGACATATACAAATAAGTTAAATAAATTTATTGGCTGAAAATTAAAATAAAATTACTATAATAAAATTTTTGGCACCTTTGGATCAATGGCTCGCCTGGGCTACATCGCAATGGAAAAGACAGCCCAACCCGGTTTACAAGCGGTTTAATGGGTTTACCCGGTTTAATGGGGTGTTAAAAAAATTAAAGTATAATAGAAAAAGTTTCTATTAATTCAGTTCTGAACACTAATGACATAGGTTACGTAACAGAGAAGCAAATGAGTCGCAAACTTCGGTTTTTCACACAGCAACCCTAAAATTAAGTCTTTCTTTATTACCACTATGCTCGGTACAATCCCAAGCACTTAAATAAATAGTAAGCAATGAATTATTACATAATTTGAGGTATCGACATTTATAAATTTTAAATACAAAATATCTATTTAAATAAAGTGGTAGAAATTATATCCAAAAGAATTTTATTATATAAATATACTAAGAGCAAAATAAGTATCGAATTTATTTTTCGAAGGAATTTAATTCATCATTCTCACTAAATTCATTCTTCTTACTGATAATATCCGATTCTCATACAGGTATTATTTGAATCCCTATTTGTAAGAACTAAAAGAGAAATAATTTCAGGTGAGAAAATCCTGTTAAGCATGTGCCTGCAGAGTTCTCAGTGCAGGAAATAAGAATTAATTTAACACGTCAGTCTATCTGCTGTAAACAGTTTATTCTGATTTGTAAACACATTTTTGTTATATGTATGCAAAATTTAACCCTTAAATACCCAATGTTGCCTTTAAACAATAAACACAATTTTGTCTTCTAAAATATTGAGAATAAGATTTAAGCTCTAATGCCTACTGTTGTCAATAGGATACATATTAAAAATTTTATTAAATCACTTCACTACGTATAGATGTCAGCTATGTGTTGATAAAAAAATGATAAATTTATGTTTTTCACTTCAGCCTGCATCTATTTTGCTTTGTTTGTACGCTTGAGAATATTATATGTTATTGTACAATGTTGAAGGAAATTCCTTATCCACATTATTAGCTATAAAAATTCATCTGTGGTAAATATTATATAATTATTTTCAAGGACATTTTTTTCCGAAATATATCCCAGTTTTGTTAGTTGGAAACTGACTGTTTTATAGTCATAAATCATATTTAAAACATAATAGGATATTTGAAACTATTTTTCCTTTGTTTTATTCAAGAAGTGAAAGAAAACATTTTTTTTTTTATCAATTTTTAAAAATCGGGCTCTTAAAGGATAATATGTTCTCTAGGAGAAACAAAATGATGAGGGTTGTTCTACAAATTGTATTTTTTAAACATGAATCTTCGAATAATACTCGTCGAAATGTTTCTCTTAGAGAACAAAAACAATTCAGCTTTTGCAATGCCGATATCTTTCTAAATCTTAACGGTAATGAACTGGAATTTTTGTACAAGCTGCCTTATAAATCTGGCATTGAAATATACAAGAAAAATTATGCCAAGTTTCGTACTTACGCAGTAAAAATTATTTACTACAATTACTCATATTTCCTCTAATATTGAAAGTATTTACTTACCATTTTAAGACAATGCTTATCTAACGTATTGTCAAGTATTTTGTAATTTTCGTATAATTTGACTGAAAACTCTGAATGTTATAAGCAAAAGACATGTTGAAAAATTTGTGATTAATAAAACCTTTATTTCTGCCCCAAAATACATTTCATTTTTACAGAAATGCATGAAAGTATTGCACACAGCAAACACAGCTATTGATGAAAGTTACAAGCCATTATCAGCTTTCTGTGAAACGAAGTGAGCACAAATCTGTTTTTATTTCCGTCATCACTTTCTGGTCGGCCCAATAAATGTCCTCATGACCAAATATTCTCTGTAAAATTTGAGCTTTGACTACTGTATGCCCCACAATTCTCCAAAACTCGTATTAACTCCAAATTTTTCGCATCTTGCGAATGTTCCTTAACTCTTGGAAACCAGTGTAGTTGGAAATGACAATTTTTTTTTATTTTTTAATACAGCACAAACATTTTTTAGCACAGAATTTAGATATACCTCACATTCACACGATAAATTATTTGACATTATTTCAGTGTTTGATCATTTATGAAAACGGAGCCTGGAGCTTCAAAATGCTTTGCTAGATGCTAATATTTTTTTTAAAACTGAAATACAATGCCAGAGAAATGTGTTTTCTTTGAAGAAGAGCACTACCATCTTAATAATAAGAAGGTCGTCGATGCCTATATAACAATTATCAAACAAGGCACGTCTCCCTCCATCTTCTCAGCACGTATAACTACAAAAACCTCCTTTTTGATTGCCAAGTCAGAAAAGCACTCTGCGAACAAGACTTTTGCAAGGAAATTTCCTGCAAGCACCCATGCTGAAAATTGCTTTTAGAAAAGAATGTTATTCAGAAGGTGTCGCAACACTTCACGTTTTCCACTTTGTTCATGTCTGCAAAATAAACTGATCGCCTGCTGATGAATTGTTATGGCACAACGAAGCGACTAGTTGCTGAGTTTCGGCTTGCAAGAATAATTAGCCCATTATTTGGAGCACTAATTGTATCCCTGTAATTGCAAACACGCAGGTTTGTGTACACAGCAGTTTTAATTAGAGCTTCACTCCAGAAAATTAAAGGGATTTAATAAAAATAATTAGCTCTCTAGCCATGAGGAAGGAGTTTTTGTATCACGCTTAATTAATTCTGAAACTGATCGAGTCTTTTAATTCAATTTAGTGTGTTAATCTAAGCACCCTCACTGTTTTGTCTTTTTGCTGTGTTTCGTTCTGCTTATGAGTGAAATTAAAATAGCTTTCAATGTCCACTGCTTCTGATAACGTCAATGTATGTCTTGCTTTCATGTTTGGTTCTATAGAAAGTAGTTTTTAACTCTTTATTATTATTATTGTTGTATTTCATTTGATTCATTTCAAAAGAATACCTTTCTTGAAATGATGAGACTTTTTCCTGTTATGTAATATTTAATATCACTAAACTGCTTTAATAATTTTTTTAGCTCAAATCTTAAAACAGAGATACAGGCTATGCTTAATATTTCTCTTAAATATTTTACTTATTTTATCAACATTGTGATTAATCTATTTTATCTTATTCTGCTGTGTTTAATGATTTAATGATTTCTTCGTGAACAGAACCAGTGCCATAATTTACAACAGTTTACCATTTCATGTTCTCTACAATAATTAGTCATTTTGCAGTGTATATGGTTATTCTTTTTTGTGCATAACAAGATAATAGGTTATTGTTGAAGGTGGTTGTAGCAGATGAACTAGTATAGTAATGTACCTTTCACAGGTCCTATACTTCAGTAATACCATTGTTATTTCAAATTTGGTTTTTCTTCTTTGTGTATCTGAAAAGTATGAATTTTGGAGGTCATTTGTGGCACGTGAATCAGTGCCCCAGATTATATTTCACAAGTCCTATACAATAATTTATTTTTGTGCTAATTTGGTTTCTTTTAACTGCATCCATTTCTGAAACAATGATGTGTACGTGTTAGTAATGCCAATTTCATGGTAGTTCTATTTTATCCTGATTTCCATGGCTATTAATTTCTTTCAATTCTAACCATGCTAATACATAAATAAATAGATTTCATATTCTCACATAGACGAATGGCAACACGCATATGAATCTATGCAGTAACGAAAGATGCGCGCTTATTTATCATTGTAAGTGCGCAGACTAAAAATTAAAGTGCAGTACAACCCCTGTTAACCGAACTATAGGGGAAGCCGTTTCGGATAACGATGTTTTCGGTTAAGCCATGAACTTCCATTACTATTTTGTATCTACGAAATTCTGAAATGCTTTGATTGTGAAACGAATTCAAACCTCTCTTTGTAGGCTACACTCGTGTTCTTTATTAAAGCTAATCCTCAGTCGGGTGCAATATTCGCACCGCCGAGTTCAGGCGCAATGCATCTGACAGGCAGGGGTAAACAATTTCATAATTAATATTGTTAATAACCATAAATTTGAATTTTAGTATTCTAAAATTAATCACTGACCTTCTTAGGGAGGCTTAAAAGAAATGGGGAAGGGGGAGATTAAAAGAAGTGGGGATATCGTTGCAAAAAAGTATCGCCTTCGCGATTATTTCCGTGCTAAGGCCCAGGGGCGTCATTGATTCAAGGGTGCCTTCAAATTTACTGTACTGATGCCATTTTAATTTTGAAGCAGAAAATTTATTTAATTATAATCTTAAATATGAAAAGAGAGAGAGACTCCGATTTGCCTAATTGTAAGGCGTTAATCAGAGAATGGATGGCCTTTTCTTCTTTTTGCACCTTCATTATTTTATTACGGAGGTATTTCCTTTGGACCAAAAGTTCGGATTCCAGTTATTCGTAGTTAGCCCGAACCCGGAGGGTTCAAATTTGTTCAAATGTCCTGGCAGCATGAAACCACGTTTATTTAATCTGCTACTATATTTTTACTATCAGTATCTAAATATCCCAACTGTTATGAAAAATAATATGCTTACTAAACATTAACAAATGTTTAGTAAACATATTAGCAAAATCAAATCAAAACAAAGCAATATAAAAAAATATACGATCTGTTTTAGAAAGCGACTTATTTACTTTTAACGTAGGACTATGTTCCTCCCATTGGGGTCTCAGGAAGGAATTTGATTCACACACCAAAACGCCACGAAAACGTTGTATGGGAGATCCTCTATATCTCGGTAACTACATATGATAAAAACATAACTAATTTTAGATATAAAGGGTAGCAACAGAAGTTACAAAAAAAAATGAAAAATCAATTGTAGTTCAAGACTACTGAGTCACAAAGTGATGGCAAAAATACGAATGAATTGCGGACGCGATCCCTATATATCGGTAACTACATATCTTAAAAACATAACTAATGTCGTATTTTAGATATAAAGGGTAACAACAGAAGTTAGGAAAAAAAATTGAAAATCGGAATTGTAGTTCAGAGACTACTGAGTCGCAAAGTTGGACAAAAATACGAATGAATTGGTGACGCGATCCTCTATATATCGGTAACTATATATGTTAGGAACATAACTAATGTCTTATTTTAGATATAAAGGGTAACAACAGAAGTTACAAAAAAAAAAATGACAATCGAAAAAGAGTCACGCGAGTAAAGTAGTCCAACGCCTGTAACATCAGCGGCTGTTTGAAAGACAGCCTCCCGTCATTTTTTTTACCACTCCCTTACGACACGAACCAGTAAGCAAATAAAAAAAAAGTAAGAATGATAATTGACGATTTGTTTCGTTGAATTATTCAGTTTTGAAGGTACAGAAGGGCTATTGCTAATGAACTTGCAGATTTTGAAATGTATACAAATATCGCAGACGCCTTTATTCATATTTCCACATTACAGCAACATGACTCTATTAGCAGAAGATATTTTACGATATTTCCACGATATTCTGAACACCCCACAAGACGTAAAGATATCTTGTGAATATTGATGAGCATCTTGTGCTAATAGCGGAGGACAGTAGACAAATTTGCTAATTGAGCTATTATTATTTCTGCTAAATAGAGCCGCTTGTTTAACAACAAAACTCCATCTTTCCAGACATTCACAGCCAATTTTAAAACTATTATTTATGAAGTGTGCACAGAGAAGTACTATATTCACTGGAAAATTCGGTGAATCTGGACGTTTTAGATTTCTCCGAGACCGTAAAGAACATTTCTAGAATTATGCCCATCAGAGGCGAATCCAGGATTCGGATCGGGGGGTTGAGGTCATAAAAAATTGTATCGTAGTGACGAATGCCAAACCGCTTATGTAAACCAAAGCACTTTAATTTTACAGACTTTGCTCACCTGACAATAAGAATTACAAAGAACACTACAATACTTTCGATAATTTAATAAAAAAATACAATTAAATAACTAGCCGAAAAATGTTTTTGACCGCGTCAACGCTGCAAGTACAAGTGGAATGACAAGAAAAGTAGGAAAATTTTCGAGCTTGTCAAGCCAGAAAGTAATGTTGTCACGATTTTATTATTTAAAAAAATAATAAAATCGTGACAATTAAGAACAAGCAGTTGTAGTAATTTTAAATAAAGTCAAGAATTTTGGTTTAGCTCGTGTGTGTGTGGGGGGGGGGGGGGGGGGGGCCCCCGCGCCCCCCCGGTCCCCCCCTGATGTCCATGTTTTTGTGAAGGATATATCTGAAGCGGAACGAGCTTTATGGATGAAATTTGGTAAGTGGTTCTTACACCGAAATTCATCTATTTGGGCAAGATTCGAAAACGGGAAGAGATGTTTACAAAATATAACAAACCGTTAGTTGAGAAGGAAATTTTGGATACTTCTAGAAGATTTTTATTGACGCCGGTTGAGAAATGCTTGCATAACAACTCTCAGACGTCTTTAACCACACGTTGTAGGAGCCATCCTTTATACGAAAAAGTGGAGTGAAAAACTATTCTGATTTTTTACGAAACTTCTATCCGGATGTTAAGAATAGGGAGAAAATGAAAGAAAGTCAAGATTTTCTCTGGGTAACAGGAAATATTTCTCAGAATAAAAACAAAATGAAAGATATTAAATTTTCAAGAAGATCAGCAGGAGTGGTTTTTCCTACTTTCTCGCATACTCCCCTCGGAAGAAAATCGCTAACCTTTGACGAGACCGGAACCGCCATAAGTGCTGAGTTTTATTGCGCTCAGAATAGGAAACCGGGTCATGATGCTATGGCCAGAGGGAATGCTCCAACCCTTCTGACTTCGTGCGTTTTGCGCTTCTTAAACGAAGAAAACTGAGTATGCAAATTGTTAGAACATAGAGTCAAGTTTAGTTTAGTTATATTAATGTCCCGTTTCGAAGAAACACGAGACCTATTTAGGGACATATCTTGTCATTTTGAACTGAGGTAAGATAGAGGACGACACCCTCCTCTCCAGACTTCCGCACCACACCAGCGGGTGGACGTTTGGCCTTCTACGACTAATTTAACATGAACCAGGCTCACATACACGACGCATCTTCAGTAGAATCAGATTTCGAACCTGGAAGCCTCCGAGATGTAACCACTTGGTCACCTTTTTTTTCTCTTCAAAACATTACAGAAAAAATTTTAACCCCGCGTTTTTCAATTTATTTATTTTGAAAAGCCATCGTTTCATTATATGTGGATTGCCATTGTCTTTGATTTAAGTAACCTGCAGCCTTTCATTAAGTAACCTTCATTTAAGTAGCCTGTAACCTGCATGCAGTGGGCCTAAATTGGAATTGGTTCCGTACTGCGTATGGCAAATTCTAAAATTTGGTAGTTGGTTTTTACTTCGCAGATTTTTCAGTAAAGGATATTTTTAAGTTTTAGAATGTATTTCATTTTATTTATTTACTGAAATGCAGGAAACGTAAACAGAACTTTTGAAAAATAGTGATTAATAAATGTTTATTAACTACTTGGACACCAAGTGTAAACTAATGGATAATTATTTCTGAATAATGATGCATTAAGAAAACCGCAGATCAACAAATACTTGAACAGGAAACGTAAATTAGCATGCACCGTTTGAAAATGGTGATATTTCTGTAGACTCGCACGAATGTGACATCAAGCCGACCATCAATGCTGTCACAGAAGAGAAGTTTTCACAATCTGTTTATCAACACCTGGAGTTTAGTTATAATAACGTCCCGTTTTAAAGCAACACGCTATTTAGCATCACCTGGAATAGGACGTGTTGTTGTTCTTATACTTTGAATTTTTAGAAAGATACTTGTTTGCCGTTATGCTACAAAGGTATCGAGAGTCATACTAGATCTAAAGATGGTCTTGGGCGCCTTGCAAGTACATTTGTTAGAATTTACTTCAAGAAAATGTTAATCAAAGTCTGTATAATCAATATTGAAAAGGATTTTTTTCCCACAAACATGCAAGGATTCAATTAATTTGGCATCTTTCTGTGTCATGGTTTTTTTTGATATGGCCTTTTCTGGCCATATGAAAGAGAATGGTTTTCTTTCTTTCGAAAAGAATTAATATACATATATATAAGATCAGGCTTTAAAAAGGTGACAGGCAGTCCATTTTGATCATCAAGGCAGAGACGATATTTGTTTAAATCTTCTTTTATTTAGGCATCAGGCGTTATTTCTTCATAGGTAAAGTATTTCATTTTTATGTATCTCCATGACCAGAATTCAGAAGTTTACGCCTGAGCGGCGCGTTGTTGTTGAAAGCTTACATGCTGGCGTGAAAAAAGGGCAGAAATGAATGCGCAGAAAGCTTAAGTACCCAGAAAAGGGAATTTCCCCTTTAGAAACTCGTGATTTGAAAAGAAAGTTGTAGTGAGTTAATTATGATGAAAGTAGAGATATTTAAAATGAAGTGTCATTAAGATTATTTAGGAAAGTTAAAAAATTAAAATATCACATATATACAGCCAGTTAATTTAGTATTTTTTGCGTCATAATTTCTCTTTAATATGGCCGTCTGTCCGTGAAATTATCATTATCTTTCTTTTAACATTGTACGGAATTTTAGCAGATTCCTTAATTTGCATTTCCATTTAATATTTATGCAATTCCGAGGTGTATACAGCTTTTTATGAATTTTGAGTACACATTCTGTGTTACCACTATTACTAGGCAACAACATTTATGTGGATATAACACGACTTAATAAACGGAGGGCGATACATTGAACATTTGTAAATCATTATTTCACCCACTATCTTACCCTACACAACAATATCGCTCCACCAAAAGTAGAGCTATCTGATGGTTTAAAATGCAAACTATTTTACCAGTAAATTCTGATTCTAAAAAATAAATAAAAATGACGTCATTTCCATTCTTCCTATACAAATGGCATTTTTGTATCTTCATAGTTTGTGAATTAATTATTTTTTAAGGTTTTTTTCCCCCTGTATTCTGAATAACTTTACGTATAATGGAGCCTGTATATTAACTAATTTTGAGATAGGTTTACATGTATAAAAATTAAACATGATACAAAAAATATTCTGTTTTCAGTAGCAAAAATGAAATAAAATTTCTGATATTATTGAGTTAATTGAAACAAATAGCATGCAAATCTCAAAATTACAACTTTCATTATTTCCTACAGAACACAGAGAAATGATGTATCGTAGATTTTTGTAGCATAATATATTTAATCACACTCCTTGATAAATTGTTTTGAAACACAAACTAATGTCTCTGACAGAGTTCAATCCAGATTGTAAATTACAACACCAAGGATGCTTTAAGAGGTGGTTCCTTCGTCTCTCCAAAGTTGAACAAACTGCAGTTTTTCAAATTTGCATAACAAACTACATGCACTTAGGAAGGGATGTAACGAATATTCTATCTGACTGAATACTATATATATATATGTGCTAATTTAATTGTTGAAAACTCCATATATTTGGATTGCCTTTTTTCAATAGTTTTGATAGCAACAGAGTTCATTTAACATTTAAATGTTTAAACTTACCTTTTGCTCTTAATAATCTATAGTATTTTCAATTTTTTAGATTTTATTTTAGATTTGGTCATTTTGTTTAATTAATAAATTTTTAGTTTATGAATTACATTTTGATATGTCTTGTTTACTTTGATATTGCATGCTCATATATAACAAGTTACATTTTGGTTTTTATATATATATTCGGCAGAATAAATTCAGCATTTTTTTTTTTTTTTTACAATGTGTTTTCAAATGTATTTAACAAAAAATATTGTACAGATTACATTTCAGTACATTTATTATTTAAAAAAACACTCCTAAAATGTACCCAGTTTAATGCTTTATAGTATTTAATAATGTTACATATCATTTATTATTGTAAAGACTAAAACTATGATGTAAGAACAATAATTTTTCTGCATTTTCAGGAAGAAGTCTGCTCCGTTTTGTTTCATATATATATTACCAGCTCCAGAAAATAAATGCTCACTATAGACTGTGCTGGCAAGAGCTGAAAGCTATTTTCTTGCTAAATTTGAAAATCATGGAAATTTTTCCGCACCCCCCCCCCCCCCCAATTAAATGGACATTCCATCCCAGCTTTTCGAATATCCTTAACAAAATAGGAATTTGCTTCAAATAATTTTAATTTATTCATTTAATTTTCTTCTGTGTTTGTCATTGTCATGTTCTAAAATGAGCTGTTCAGAAGCCAATGCGGATAAGTCCAGAAAAAAAATTGAGGAAATTGTTTTCTAATACAATTTTTAAAATTTTTGGTTTATAAATTTACTTAGTGAAAGTATATAAAGTCATCAAATGAAGAAACGAGTGAAAGTTTTAATAACTAAACATAATGTTATTGATTTCATCAAAATTTACAAAAACCAGAAGACATCGAAAAATGGACTTATCCACTTCGGCTTCCGAGAGAATCAAATGACGTCTCTCTTATTTCTGTGAAGCAATCCAAAAATGAAGAGGGTTTCTCATTTTTGGAATTAAGGCATTTAAAATATTAAAAAAAATGCATTAAGGTATTAAGACTTTTTTATATATAAAATAAGAAAAAGTCAATTTTATTAATCTTTAATATTTTCATTTAAAATTTGATAAATATTTTAATTACAATCAAAAGTGTAATGCTTTTAAAAAGTGGGTATTCAGCCAATTTATTGCATCACTATATTCAGGTGCAATTTGCAATAATTAACTCAAAATCCTAAGAATGATGGTTGGTTCTTTATTGCATAACAGTATCCAATTTAAAGTTAAACCGTTAATCAAATGTAATATTTCCAGATGCCTGGAGAATTCTGCATAAAATACAATTGTTAAATGTAGCTTTTACAGTAAATGTGTAAGTTATTATATTAGTATTATTATAATAGTAAAAATGAAATTCATCCAAAGCAAGTTTCAATACCTCGGTGAAATTTCTGCATTCAATTAGAACTTTAAAAGAGTGGCTTATTCATTAATATCTTGCAAAGAAGCACAAGGCTGACAACATGCAACATTTTTTTGTTATTTCCAGGGATGAGATTGGCAAAAAACCAAAAAGACTGAAATCATACGTGAGCAAAACATTTGTACCATAATTTATACGCGAAAGATGTTTTAAGAAGTAAAACATCAGAACACGCAACATGATGAAAATATTACACTATAATAATTAATAACTAAATTATTTATAATTCAGAATGTATAAATGAGAAAAAGAATATTAAATTATTATTAAATCATTCACATTAAAAGTAAACAAACAAGTTTAACACATCATCAGGTGCATCGGAAAACACAAAATTAGACATTAAAACATATTTACCACCTGTACATCACTGAGATTCAACATACATCCAACAGAAGTCCGAGAAGAATTATATTTAATAGCCTTTTGATAGAAGTTAGCTCAAAAAATAAATAAAAATAAGGACAAATAATTTCTTTTGCATCATGCAATTGTGTAAAGTGTTTTAGCTCTTTATAAATTATAATAATAATAATGTATCATATACTGATTTCTGTTTTATTTCTTTTATTTTTATAAATTTTTGCAAAAGTAACAGCACAATGATTTTGCACCTTATAAAGCAAGAGGGGTCGAGATATTGTACAGTTGCAATGACAGATTCATTTAGCATTATTGTTATTTGAAACCCTTTGAAACATTTCCTTAATTGTTAAAGAAATGGTTTTCTTTCGTCTTTTTATTTGTATGGCTTTTGTTGGTAACAGATCTCTATTAACACGATTCACCTTTTGTTTTGGAGGGCTCCTATCTTTGACAGATTTTTCTTCAATAAAGGATGTGTTTGCATCCTCTGCAAGTTTAATTTCAGTAGAGGCTAAAGTTTTTGCACAGTCTTCATTAGTACCTCTCTGTTTAATTACTGGTACAGTTGTCGGGACTACACTATCTCTAGAATGCCTAGGTAAATCATGTTTTATTTTTTTATTTATGTCTTATTCTCTGCTTTTTCGTTGCAGTTGCACACAGTTTTTTAGCTGCCTCTTTTGACAGGAGTTTCTTTTTTTATGTAGTTTATTTATTTGTTTTTGTTCCATTTTTTTTTTATTTCTTCATCTTGGTCCGCCCTACAAGATAACCTGAAGTTTCCAACTAATTTTTTTTCCAACATGTTCATGCAAAAAAAAAATTTTTCCCTGCAATATGCCACAGATGTTTTGTTTTCTGCAAAAAAGGTGGTATTTAATACTTTGAATGGCACTGAATGTTGGAATGTTCATCCTTGTAGAACTTGCTGATATAATGTTGATTCATCAGTAGATGAAGCAGCTAGTTTTCTAGCCAGTGGAGTTAAGCTGCATGGTCGAGCATATTTTCCCAGCATTTTCTTTCGAAAACAGAAGATAGGAAGTTTTCTTTGTGTGAAAGCGGAATTTTCGGAAGAAAAAGCAAATGTTTGCGGTAAAAAACAAAACAAAACAAAACAAAAAAAAAAAAAAAAAAACGGAATTTTGAGAGAAAAAAGACAAAAAAGCGGTTTTTCTTCAAAATGCCAAAAAAGCGGAAATTCGCGAAAAAGCGGAATAATCTCATTCCTGTATTTCATATTAGTAACTAGTAAGTGCTAAAACATGCTGGAAAATTTTGTTTTATATTTAAATGTATTCCCTTAACACTATAATTTTTATTATTTTATATTAGCAGTTTGTATGCTAAAACTTGCTGGAAAATTTTGCTTAGTTTAAATGTATTCCCTTAATAATATTCTTTCACAAATAAAATAATGCATGGAGGTCTGCTGAAAGTTGGTAACACAAGTTGAAATTTTGAAAGACTAAGAATCGAAAAAATAAATATTTTATGTTTCGTTTAAACCTGGTGGTATATTTTTCTTTTGGTGACGGCAGCAAGAAATTAAAATTTATGAATTATAACAGTAAGCAATTTAACTACACATATTATTTGCCCAAATTTTCTAAAGTCTACCAAACACCTCTTTGTTCAAGCATATGACCGTAATAGAAAATCCGTTTCTTGGAACTTGCAATCCAATACACAGCCAAACAACAATTAAGGGTGAATGCAATGACAATACAAAAAACAACATAATTTCAAACTTCATTAACAAAGCAGAATATTATTTTTAAAAAAGAATCATTTAAAAATCACCAATCTTTGTGTTTCATTACATCATTTCAGAAAATTGTTTACTGTTTTGAGTTTCTCAACATTTAGAAAAACAACTGCTAAATTGAACTTTCCATCTTTTCAGAGTAAAGCTAAGTGCTTTGTTTACTAAAAATTTGAAATTTCAATATCAACAAGAAATTTGATTTAGACAATGGCTTTTCACTTAATTCTTCAAGTACCCGAATAGGAATTACAGTAGGCATAATAACCAGTTTGAGATTAGAAACCATAAGTGGGAAGAGAAGGGTCCATGGAATGTAAAGAATATTGATAAACAGCCCAGCTATTCAATCTAATTCTACTTAAAATCCTTACCAATAAGGTTTTGAGATGGATTTTCTGATCCCAAAACACCACATGTGTTTTTATTTATGGTGACTAAATATTTCATAGTATCTAGACTACGAGTGTTTCTGAATATTCTGCACTATGTCATAACAAATAATCTCTATATGCTATATTCAGTGGCGATAAGGGGTAACTTTAGCAAATGGATAAGTCAATAATATGGCGCCCCTCTCCCCAACCAACACTCTTTTTTTTCTTTTTACATTCCATAATGTCAACAAACTTTTACTTAGAAAAAAGCATGTTTTTCATCAAAATATGAATTTATAATATTATGCTGAGAATTTTTAAACTCTGGATATATTTAAGAATATATAGTGGTCTTACAGAAACTAAAATGATATATTCAATAAATTAGTTACAAAATTTTTGTCTCTATTTTTGAAGTCTATTAAATCATTTTTTTCTTCACAGTCATGATTTGGCACCATAGGTAATCCCCGACTACCTGGGCTACCTTGCTCCTGGGCTGACCCTGCATACATTTATTCTAAAATAAAATATAAGTAATATTATGAATCTACACTTAACAAGTAGCGAAACTTTGAATTCCTAAAAATAAAAAATAGAAGAAAAAAACCCACCTATATACATCTGAACCATAATAAACCTTGAACATAATTGATTTTTGGTAGAACAATTGCATAACACACCAAATCTCAGGAATTTCTTTCATAATTTGAATATAGGAACTACCTTTTAACAAATAGCCATTTTAAAAAAGCCAACAGCAAAAAATCTTTTGAAGATAAGAGGTGCTATATTAACAACTTACATAATTATATTTTCAAATAAGCTGTCAAAAAATTATTATAATGCATTATTTTTCATTCAAATTAAGTTAAACATCTTCTATAATATCTTAATCACATTGCTATTTCCCTATTATTATACTTTCTCTATTACTAAATTAGATTCTAGAATGGTCTTCATAAACTCAAATCACATTAAAAAGAAGGATAGAAAAATCTACAACTAAATTTCATGTAGTAAATACTTGAATCAGCTTAAAACCAAATGAAAAACAAGCAGACCACTCAATAAATGAAACACTCCTCAATTTTGCTTATATTTAATATGTTGAAGTGAAACAATAAATCTTGAAATGATAAAGGAAACCTTCAAGATTAAAAACATTTAATAATGACATGAATATTTTCTTCTTTCAGAAGAATACATAAACTAACACATCCTCCAGAATGCAACAATGAACTATTGCTTTTTCTTCCTATTCAAATATCTGTACAACCACATGATCCTTTTATTCAAATTTTTCCATTTTGTAGGTTTTGACCATCTCCAATGGGAATAATACATTTGCTTTTTCAAAAGCATTTGAAACTCATTTCCTTTAAAGCCTCGTAACCATGGAGGCATGTTCGTTAGCAGTTTAACAGGATGAATGCTCCCATCTCCTAAAATGTCTGAAAAAAAATAAAATTTCAGCCAAAAATAAAATAAAACCATTCTTATGAAATATGGTGTTAT
>BGPR01011045.1:2413-47525 GCA_013235015.1 Araneus ventricosus | reverse complement strand
TGATATACACGTTTTCACGCACTTGTAGAACTTTTCTGTACAAGAGTTTGATATGCACGTTTCCACAGCTCTTGTAGAACTTTTCTGTACAAGAGTGTGATATACACGTTTCCACAGCACTTGTAGAACAAAGGTCATAGGTGGGAATTTGAATTAGTGGAAATTTCGTATTTTAAAATTTTTTAAGAATTGTTGAGAAATTTAACTTAAATTACATAGAAGGTCTAACTTCTGTAATCTAATATGAGAGACGATGCACAATATTCCATTAAATTTAGTATTCCTCGTTTGTTTGAAAGTATTAATCATTGCTTGCCCGAAACCCCATTTTACAAATATTGGATCAAAAATGAACTGCTACAAGCGGATTATCTATCCGGTCATGGGGGAATAAATAAATATGAACTAAACATTGAAATGCAAATAAAAGAAGAAGAATGAAATAAATGTCTCTGAAAAGAAATATTTAATTTCCCGTCTTCTCAATTCCTTGTCTGTGTCACACAATTGTCTTTTCCTGTCATATCTGTTTTGAATTTTGAGCTGAGGTGAGTTGTTTCGATTTTTTTTTAATATTTGCTTCAGACGCAGAAAGTCAGAAGTAATTTCCTGTAGTAAATACTTTGTTTTCACTTCTCAAATTCCCCAAATATTTTGAAATAAGTTGCATTAGGGTGGAGATATTTGAAGGAGGAGAGGAATAGACCGCTAGAATTGCAGCAATCGCAAAAAAGTGATTTTATTTTTGAACCTGAAACAAAATTGGAGAACTATATCGCTAAAATTATTTATAATGTTTCATATAAACAAAGAATTCAAAATAATGAAACAGAGCAGCTATTTTTTATCGTCTGAAGATATATTTTGACGTCTATGGTAAGAAAGCTTTAGATTTAATTTCAATGAAACTGTGATTTACCAGGAAGATAATGATACATAATTTATAAAGATATGATATATCGAAAAGTTTAAGTGTAATTATTTCCAGCTGTGTGAAACCTACCTATGTCGAAAGTATCAATTTGTTGAGAGAAAACAAATGAAAAATTCACGAGTATTCTCTCCTTGCTTCTACGCATATTATACCGCCAAGTATGTCCTTTATAGCACGCCTCCGCCAAAATATTCTGTTATGCCATCAAACTTTAATAAAGGTATCTTTCAAAATCCTCTCTAAATATAAAAAAAAAATTTCTCCATTGAATATATGTCAGTATTATATTTCTGTTTTCTAATAATAATCTATTTTCTTTATAACAAAAAAATGTTATCAGGAAAAAACAATTTTTATGCTATGCACACACACATACACGCACGCACACACAAACGCGCGCACACACAAACGCGCGCACACACACACATATATACAAAAAAGCAAACATAACAGGAAAATAACAGAAAAATTATCGATATGCTTTTACTGCGTATACTCTTCTCTTTTTACTCTCCTTTTTTCACGATTATATATATATATATATATATATATATATATATATATATACCCTCTACCATCCTTTTCATCCACATACATTCTTCAGGCTTCATTTGATTAATTTCTGAAGAATGTATATGGATGAAACATCCTTCAGTTCGAAAAAAACGTAATTAATTATAAATGTATGAGAATTATTAAAATTCAAAGCTTGATAAATGAATTTTCGTCTGAAATTTACATTTGTTACTTTATTATCATTTAAACTTTACTTCAGAAACATTGAAAATAGAAGAGAAAAGTTTTGAATTAGGGTGATAAATTTCTCTAAATGAAAAAGTTTGAGAAGATTAATTTCAGTATCCCGTAAATATTGCAAGTCTGAATTTTACTTGTATTTATGAGTTGTTAAAACAATATGCAAAACCATAAATGTATCATTTATTTCAACATTTTTTAAACTAAAATTCATTTGCTTCTCGTTAATTAAAGTGTTTTAACAAAATCTCTCTGAAACCAAAGAGAAGAAAGAATGTCATTATTCAATGATCATTTCTTAAAACTAATTAAAAACTATTTCGTACTCCACAATTTATCTTCCTTGATGTCAAAAAAAGAGAGGCACCGCCTATGTCCAATGAAAGAAACTTATATATCAATTAATCGTTAGCGGAAATTCCAGTGCACTTAATTTCCATTTGAATCATTAAATAATTTTCGTATCAGTTTCTATGTGCTATCATTAATAATCTTTTTTCCTTTAGAAACCATAATGATTTTTCACTTAAAGCAAAAATAATATATGTGTCTCTTTTCTTTCATTTCTCAAGAATAATTTTGTTTCTTGGTCAGCAAGTGCATCATGGAATTTCCAAGTTATAGAGACTATGATGTTTATTTGAAACCGATGATGATTATGATGTTTAAATTTAAAAAGAAACATTAGTAATAATTCTTAAATATAGAGGAGCATTCCGAAATCATAGCCAAACAAGTTTCCTATCTAAGGATATATAATAAACTTTTCTTCCTACTGTTGCAAAAAGTCTTACTGTGTGTGTATGGTTGAAAGAGTCCAACACGCAGGATAATGGAGAATGAAGGTTTATTTACAAATATGCAGGAAAACACGTAGCACTACAGGAAACAGTAGTTCTTGCACAGATTACCAATGCAAACAGACAACAATTCACAGGTTATAACAGTTCAGCACTTTGTTATCTAACAACACAAACAGTCAGCAAATAACTAATAACTAGTAGACAATAACTGCACTTTCAATAGCGCTCAGCTCACCAGCTTTCTAGTCCGCACTGCGGGTAGAACTCCAAAGGCGTTCGCGCTCAAAGGCGATCCCAGTCGATCAAGACACCCCGTCATCCCAGAGCTCTCCTTATATAGTGTACCGCGCCAGGCCGTGACGTCACATGGAATCTTCTAGTGCATTCAAGCGTATCTTCTCTCCTAATGGAAATATCGAGAAGATTCCAGCATCTTTGAGATCCCATATTCCGTCGCCAAAGTCGCCAAATTTGCCGCCAAGTCGCCAATGTCAGGGAACCAGACGTGGCTGCGCTAGTCATCCCATACTTATCCCTGTAAAACTCTCTTCCCAACCATAAGGCTCACATTGCTGGGAAGCGAATTTCCAAGTTTGTAACAATACTTACTTTAAAACATAGTATGGGATATTATTCTTTTATTAAAATATTTAATTGCCGGAATCTAAATCTAAACATGCGTGATCGAACTGTAACCACTTATCGCTTTCCCTTAAAAAATATATCGTATATCACATTTACAACATTACATTTTAATTTGCTTATTTTTGCGGCCCAAATATTTTATAAAATTGCTATTATGATTACGGTCGAATCTAGGCTCTGGTCCAAATTCGGGAATCCTATCCAATATTGCATTTATATTAGTAGTGGTAAAGCGGTTTGCATAAAAATGTACTATACAGAATGTCTAAAATGTCTCTTTACAATGTCAAAATTTTATTAAGAAAACAAGACTACGGAAATTATAACAAAGTGAGGTTTAGATTTCTAATTTGATTTCGCCCCATTTAATACGCCTGCATGTGGCTTCAGTGCCTTCTGCACCTCTAACGTGCTTGGAGATGTTCTCTAGAGCTAAAAGTAGGAATAAAACAATCTGGCTCATTCCACCGGTGCATCACTGGTATCAGGATTCTCGATCAGGTGGTTATCTATCAATTGACTGCAGCAGACGCGACCAGACAACTCTTACTCGCTTCCTTTGTGGGCATACCAGAAGTTTGACTTTCTCTGATAATTCTAAGTGTTGTGAGATCTGCCCAAAATGTACTGCAGAACAGGCCACACCTGATCATAATATTGCATGCCTAGGGCTTTCCCATCAGGATCTTGTCTTTTCGAAAGGCTTTATTTGTTATGCAGATCAGACTATTTATCAGGAGAAATTATCTTGGCGAGAGGCGTCTGATAATTCCATTTAAGCTTAACAATTACAATCGAATTTTGAAAGTTCTTAAAATTGCCGACTGCGGCTCAAAAGGTATAAAAGAAATTATTTAAATTGTGAATGATTTTAAATATAAATTTAGAACTAAAAGACATCTAAAGATTATAAAAGCAGATAACACTTATTTAGCGGAATGCGGATAACGATACAAAGCGATAAGCAAACTGTGTTTATTTACAACTCGATGTCATAATATTAATGTTGCCACTCACTCTTTTATTACCATTTAAATTGATTAATATAATAATTATATATAATTAAAATATTTATTTTATTATATAATTAAAATATATAGAGCTAGCATAAATTTTACTTTTACTAGTTTTTTCTTTTTTCATGTGTAGAATAATTCCACATGAATATATCAGATTCTATGTGCTACTGCAGACTGAAAAATAATACTACAGTTCGAATCAAGATTGAATACTTTCGAATATTTAGATTAACAATTTTCTTCTTAAGCCGAAAACTAGCGATTATTTAAAATAAAAATAAAGAATCTTCTGCTATAAATTGAAAAGAACATATATCGAAAGTAGAAAATACATTTTGTTTCTGTTTAAAAAGGATAATTCTTTAGTTTCTTGAAGAAGTGTTTCTTTAGGCAGTTAAGTGCAGCAATGAACATTAAAGAAACTGAAATCATGTTCTTTGGGATCAGAAGTGTTATCTTCCTATTTTTTGAAATTTTTTAGGTTAATTAGGAGTGCACGGTATGTTCCTGTTAGGATCGCCAACTCTTTGCCACCAAGAAAGGCGATGAGAGAACATTTTTTTAGATGCGTCTAGATGTTTTCAACGAGTGTCGAGCGCGCATGCGCAAAAATTGATCTTTTCATCGGTTTTTTGCTTATCAGGATATATTGCTTCGCGTCTCGATTGGAGTGTTTCAACTCTTCGATGCAATTGGTCGATAAATTCGAATTTCAATAAAACTCCCTTTGGAATTCTTTGGATGTAATATCGGTTCAGTACCGTGTATGTTATTCTGTGTGTTTCGTTTCTCAATGAATAAGCGAAGCTACGATTATTCCGCTATGCTGAAAGCGAAGCCGCTGATGCTTTTTTAAGTTAAAAAATTTGTCCGATACACGGTTCAAATGCCGCAGGCATCGCGTGCTCAATCTCTCGTTTTCAGGTGACGCATGCTCAAGAGTGGGATAAAAAGCGCACTGCACATCCAGAAGAGCATTTGGCGAAGGCAAATGAAATTGCGCCAAGAAAAATTGGCGAGAAACAGGAACGTACCGTTAACTCCACATTTACCATTTTTTATAGCTTGATAGTCAAACTATTAAATTTTGATAAAGATGCAAAGGGATTTGCTTTCTTTATCACTCAACAATCAAAATCCAAGACATATTCTGGAGCTTAGAAACCCCCATCTTTCATTTCAAACCAATTTCCCCATCTTAGTTATTTTATACATTTAAAAGTACTTCATCAATTTTATAAAAGTTACAGATCCAATAACAAATACGCATTTAGTTGACGGAAGAGCTTTGGAAAAAAGCTTGCTTCTTAAATCTCTAGAGTTGCAATTCAGCATTTGAAGAAATTCTAAAGCTTTATTTATTGAACCTTCTCTCTCAAGGGCATTCAGCATTGTAAACAACAAATAGATTAAGTAAACAGTTTGTTGATTTAGTTCTGAAATAGATTCTTTTTCTGTACAAAGAAAAAGTTAGATAGAAATACGTACAATCATTGGAAATCAGAGTAATTTAAAACGCTTTTTGGCGTTTCGAAAAGATGGTGGTTACTTTGCACTATATCAGGAATAAACGCTTTTTGGAGTTTCGAAAAGATAGTGGTTATTTTGTACTATATCAGAAATAAACGCGTTTTGGCGTTTCGAAAAGATAGTGGTTACTTTGCACTATATCAGGAATAAACGCTTTTTGGCGTTTCGAAAAGATGGTGGTTACTTTGCACTATATCAGGAATAAACGCTTTTTGGCGTTTCGAAAAGATAGTGGTTACTTTGCACTATATCAGGAATAAACGCTTTTTGGCGTTTCGAAAAGATAGTGGTTACTTTGCACTATATCAGGAATAAACGCTTTTTAGATTCTTTGAAAATGAGACGTTATAGTTTGTTTCTTAATACATACGATTTTATATAAAATGGATTCTTTGATTATAATTTTACCTTTAATTACTTGCGAAGCGAATGATTTAACTTATACACAATTACGTTTGGAAACACAAAATATTTATTTGAATCTACTTTGTTGTAGATAGAAGATACAGTACTTTTCTGATTTTTTAAAAATTTCATGTGTCCTTTCTTTTGTCTTATAAATGTTGAATTATATTCTACATATGTTGCTCCTTCAAACCGTTTATGAAGTAAAATTAATGCAGTATCAATCAGTACAAATTTCTTTATTTAAGTTAATGATTTGGTATACGAAAATATTTCCAAATTCTATAGGCATAAATAAGTATCTTAAAATCTCTCTCCTAAATTAAAAAATAAATAATCATCACAGAAGAAAAATGTTATGAAATTCTAGATTTCGTTCATTCCAATGAAATTTCAGGAATATAACATTATTCAATAAAAATGATTTTTAAAAAAGTTAATAAGATAAGATAATACGATAAAAGATAAATCAAGATAAAAATATATCAACTATTTTACGAAGATATCTCTTTCAATACGTGAAGTGTAAGCACGGCATTTCGTTGAAAGGAAAGTGTGAAATGTATTATTTAAACTGAATAAAATGATTTATTACGTTTGGTTTTAATTAATTTCATTCTATACGTTTTAAACTGCAATTAGAAGTATAACATTATCGCTGGTGAGAAAGCAAAACAAAAATTGTCGAAAGGTACGATATTACATCGTTGTACTCGAACATGAGATAGTGTTGCTTACAAACGGGACCTTAACTCTATCGATACGAGAATGTCCCAAACGTCTCTGTAAACAAAAGACGATAGCCGTCCGAAACGTCCGAATATCACTGCGAAGTTTCCACTCCCTTTTGTAAAGTTTGATTGATTTCTCACCCGCGGCGAACGCTTTCTTCATTAGAGTGGCTCGCCCAGTTTGGTTGGGGAAAAGGGTTTTTTCTTAGAATTCGGACAATGACAGCTGTCATTGTAGTTTTTCAGCGGGGAGGTGAATTTCCCTTATCTTTGAAAGAGGAACTCGGGCTTTCTCGTCTTTTGAGGTCCATCTATTCCAATGGTCTTAGGAATCAGAGGGTTAATATGACTAAAATAAACTCAATAAAACTAAAACCTAATTTTAGATATTCAGAATAAATAAATCAATAAAAATCTTTCGGCTTCTTTGAGATTTGTATTCCCTTCGACAGTTTCGTCCCAAATTTGATATACGTCAACAACTTGGTTAAAATTCTACATACCAAATTTGATTCTTCTATGCTTTTGTATTTGTTTACAACATACGCATAAGGACAGACATAACACTTACTGAAGCAGGTCTCAAAGTTGGAAATTTATTTAAGGTATCCCACTGTGTTCGGAGACATTTTTTTGAAAAATAACTCATATATATTTTTTAATGTCATTTTTCAACTGCAAATGTTTTAAAACTACTAAATTATTGTTAAATTTGGCTTTCAAAATAATATTTAAAAAAAACTGAGAAATTTGACGAAAAATGACTAAAATATTTACCTTACGCTAACAGCCATAGACAAAACCGTATTCAAAATATGCATAAATCCTTGTAGGAGTACATTTTTATGACAGTTATCTGTGCTATGCTCTAAAATATTTCTTGTACTTCAAAATAGTTTTAAGATATAGGTGAACATAGTTACTAAACTGGTAATTTTTCATAAAAAATGCTTTTCGTTTATATTTAAGCACTTAAAAATAATACTTGATTTTAAAATTGGCCTTAGTTTTTAGAGGAAAACATCAAGCATATTATAGAATACAATCTCAGAAAATTTCATATCAATACTTGAATAACTTTTTGAGAAATCATTGTTACGGTCGACAGTTTTCCTCAAACATATCATTTCTCAGAAAACGCATTTAAAGTTTTCATGCAACATAAAATAATGCTTACAGTTCGGTAATAAAACAGCTGTAACTCCATTTGTAATTCACGTAGAGTAAAAAGTGAGACAGTTTTAAAAAGCTGATTAAACTGGCTACAAAATTAAGTCATAAAAATTTCTTTGATAATTTCATCAAAAACGACGATTTTAAACCACCTTAAATCCCACGGTGGAATTCTTTTTTGACGATCACATCACTTTCTGTGTACTTCGTATACCAGAAAGTCAATTCCATCGCTTCTTTTAATATATGTAGAGTGCTTGAATGGTTGTGTTCAGAATACAACGGCAAAGTGTTTCAGAACTCCAGGAACGAGGCAGAAACGTTTCTGCTAAAGTCATTCCACGCTCATGAAATCCAATAGCAGAACTCCCACCAGCAATGCTCACCAACTATTTTCCAATTATTTCATCGAGTTACGCAGCGACATAACGCGGAATTACTTCCCTGACGTTTGTCTGATTTATTGACCAATCCATTTCACCCGCTTTCAGTCAAATTCGAATTTACCCGCTCTTTCATCAACGATTTCAGTTGCAGCAGTTGAGGGATTAGGCAAGTTCGATACGCTACCAAAGCAATTCAAATAATTTGTAATAAGGGCAATAGTTTGTATTAAGGGATACATCGCTTTTCAGTCAAACTTTAAAAATATGCTTATAGCATTTTAGAATGTCATTTCTTGTTTTTCTCAGTTGTATAATTTGTTTAAAATGTGTTATTTTCTGATAAATTATTGAGAGCTAAAAAATCTTAGTTGCAATTAGTTAAATGTCTTTTCTTTTCAACTAGAATAATATTTGAGATCTGCAAGTGCGCACTCTTTCAGAATTCCTTGTATACAAACTGTAACAAAACGTTTTAATTTGCTGGTTGCAACTCTAAAAAGAGACGCGAAGCAAAATACTGTGATAGTGAAAAAGAATTTACTTTCTCCTAAAATAATAAAAAGTAATCCTAGCTTTTAAAATTCTATTAAAATTTTTAAAATATTTAAATTCATATTAGTTATCCCTGATTCTTACTTTATTTTCTTATTCAATTTCAACTTCAGGTTTCGAATAAAAAATGTTCTTCTAATGGAAAAGGAATAAGCAAAAACTTTTTCCTCTCAAAAGGGAATAAAGGAAAAAATAAAAGTAAAGTGACGTTAGTCTACCTCTTTACATATAGAATCTCACAGACATGAGAATTATGATTTTTTTTCAGATGTAAGTTAGAATGTGACAAAATTGTCTTGTGGGTGTACGTGAATGCAATCCAATAAGCAGGATTAAAAAGTAAAGCTCTTTATTTTACAAAAATTCCAAGCAAAGAAACGTAGCTCAAGTATTAACACAGCACTAATAAAAATTCACAGCAGAGACTATCAATAAACCTCAACAAAGCGCTCAAAGGTTTCTTGTTAGCTCACCAGCTTGCATGCTGGTCAAAATCCAACTGACTCTTCTTGGCTTGAGAGCTTGCCTTTATACTTTTCAACGGGAAATGACTTCATTATGTAGGAAATGACGTAATCTCTAGAAAGTTCGTGAAACCAGTAGAACTAGGTTGAAAGTTCGAGGTCCTTCTAGAGCATTCCTTTTGTCGCCAAGGTCGCCAAATTTATCGCCAAGTCTCTAAGTTTGTCGTTAAGTTTAGCATCTCACGGAAGCAACTTTATAGATTCGTAACAGTATGTAAAATGCGTAATGACGCCATTAATTCCAGAAATTGCTATAGTCTTCCAGTTGGTTTGTTGCGGAAGTTTGGAGAGAGGGTGTCAGCTCAGGTGACGCCCTCGTCATCAGATCGCTGTTCAAAATTATGAGATCCGTCCCGAAATATCCCCCGAATTTCTTTAAAACTATGCGTTAATATAGCTAAACTAATCCAGAAATTGTTCCTTGAAACTTTAACAAAAGTATCTAACCATGGCTAAGTTTCATTGCATGTCAAATATTTATTGAGTCGCAATTTGAGAAAAAGTTCTAGGAAAGTATTTATCTTTTTTTAAAGACATTTTTGCGTTTTGCAATTTTATTTACTCATTTTTGCTTAAAAATTAGATTAAATTTTCTTCGGTATGAATTTTCAGCGAATTTTCTTATTTTTATATTTCTCCTTGTTTTATGGAATTTATAGAATGAAACAATTATATCTCTCATTTCTTCACAATTTTATAGCATAGCGAACATTTCGTTTACAGAATTTAATAGCTTCCTCACTAAATTTGATGTGGCAAGATTTTTATCTTTGCTAAACTCTGTGAATGCCGTTGGATTTGATCGCCAGTTACCCGAATTTTAATAACTATTCAACGCTGCATTCTTCCTGAAACAAATAATAGAAATATAAATTAAAAGGTAAAAAAAATTATAAATAATAAACAGAAGATTTAAACAAAAAACGATAACAATACACCTTTTTGCGTGCTCAACGCAACAGCATCAACTGATTGCATCAACAAAAATTCAGGCCACAAAGGGTATACTTTTATTTTATAATTATACCCTTGACAGAAAATTTTGTCCATTTTAGAACTCCTATGGCGAGTGGTCTTCGAAAAAGTTCGTCATTCAGGTTCTTATGCATTCCTTCCATTTTGAATAATCTCTTTTACATTATAAATTGTATTTAATGTATTTTAAATATTAATTGTTGTAATTTTTTGTTGATGCAATCACTTGATGCTGTTGCGTTGAGCACGCACAAAGGTGTATTGTCATCGTTTTTTGTTTAAATCTTCTGTTTCTTATTTATAATTTTTTTCACCTTTTAATTTATATTTCTATTATTTGTTTCTGTAATATATTAGAAATAGCTGCATATGTGCCATTCAATATAATACTAAGAGTCTTTAATTAAGTTTTAATTAATTTTTGACTCTTTAATTTATAGTTAATATCTTTGTTAAATTTTGATAATTATAACTGTTTCTTCCTGAAACAAGATATCTTTTTATTTTTATAACTCCTTCTCTGTGAAAGTTATTCTTCTTCATTGACTCTTTATGCGAAGAATCAATTCATTCATCTTACGCAATCCATGCAACCATTGTGTTTAACTCTTTGAGAACGACTGTCGCACGATTGTGCTGCTATTCGTTAAGCGTACGGTCATCCTCAAAAGATTAACTCTATCGATACGGGAAGGTCTGAAGCGTTCTTTCAAGCAAAAGACGGCGGCCATCCGAAACGTTCGAATATCACTGTGAAATTTCTTCTTACCTTCTTTCGTTCAGTGTGATTGATTTCACACCCGCGGCGTACGCTTTCTTCTTTAGCGTGGCTTCTCCAGATGGGTTACGGAAAAAGGGGGGAGTTTTAGAAACCGGATAGTGCCAAATGTCATTGTGGTTCCTGAAGATGGGAAATGTATATTCCTTACCTTTGAAAGAGGAACTTGGACGTTCCCGTATTTTGAGGTTCCTCTATTCTAATGGTTTTAGGAATCAGAGGGTTAAGCATGCCAGATTTCCTTGAAAGACAATACATAGTACAAATCCTAGTGAAGATATAAATTTGCCTCCAGCATCTTGATATGATTGAAATTAAAAGCATCTTTTAAAAGGCTTTTCAAGTAATAGTCTCTGCTAAGAAAGAAGTTATAGTGTTTACCCTACGATGAATTCAAATGCATGTGCATTAAATGCATATTAGTGTGCATGAATTAAAATGGTACAATTCAATATGATACGAGTAACTATAAGAAACAAAGAAGGAAATGTTGTGTTATAGCATATAATAGGGTATATCCTGTACTTTCTGATAACTTGGAGCTGCTGGGGATCCATATTTTTCATATTCCCGCCTTCGTTTTGTTTAATAAATATTATCAATAACATAAATATTCTTTCAAATTTGGTCTTATTATTTCCTTATAACAGTATGGTTTGAAAGAAAACGCTAGAAGTTTGGAAAATCAAAATTTATTTTAAACTTTTAAACAATAAACTGTACAGAATTAACCTTGTTTTTCCGAAAGTATAAAACAAGCAAATCGTATCGTCGATCAAATGATCGAGAGCATATGACGCAGCAGAGCGAAATGCAAACTGGGAAGGCATTACGCGTTCCTTGTACGAAGCTGGGGAGAAAGATTGGAGGAGCGCATGACGTCACCGACTCGGAATGCGTAACGGGAAGGTAACAGGCGACCTCGAAAAATCAGAGAGAATTGTTCCAGTTATTCTCTTAAAATATTTGAAAAGAAAATTACAACGCCGGATGTAGGAAATCTAAATTCAAGACTGAAATCTTTTCGGGAAAATTGACAATTTTTTAAAAATATTGGCTAAAAATCAGGAAAATTACGCAGAATCTTTAAATTGCTTTTATTAGAACTGAGAAATTTTGCACTTTACAGTGCTATAAAATTTCTGGTTCTACGATGAGAATAAATGCAGAAAATTCGCGAAAATTGGCAAACGCCGTCCGAATTTGCCACTTAAAATTAAATAAATAAATAAATAATTGGAATTTTAAATAATTTTTTACGGCGTTAGCTCCCTCTTGTGCTAATCCATCACTGTGCCGAATTTAGTCGTCGGAAGTCTAAAGGTGTGGGTGTGCATAAAGGAAAAAAAGAACATGCATACGTATCTCTTCTATATATTGTATATAGATTATTTATGTTTTGTTTTATAACAATAAATCGGTTAGTTATATGATCAGTTATATGATTATTACTATATAACAGTGAATCGTGTTCTTTCATTTCGTATTGTATTCACTAAATGTTCTAAATGCAATCTGCTTTTCAGTAAGTTGAGTATTTTTAGTTTAAAAATCGAAACAACTAAAATAATTTTCAAATGAAACCATTGCTATTCATGCATGGTTTTAGAGATAAAGTAATTTCAACTATTATAAAATATTCAGAGTAAAAAATATTTCAAAAATTGATTTATGAAACAACTAAAATGAGGAATTCATTTTTATATAATTGGAAATCTTAAAGTAAAATCTGTAATATTTTGTTGCATTCTTCAACAAAAGATTCTACCCCATGTTATGCATATTAAATAATTTTCAATTCAATCTCAAACGGTGTAAAATTTCATAGCAACCAGAAATACATCGTAGTTGTACACCGTTTCAAGAAATTTTAAAACTATCGTTATAAAATAGTTTCAAGAGGGTATTTCCATAAATTATTCAATTCGTATCGGATGCAAATCCATCTTAATCACGTTTACGTTTTCTTTAAATTTGATACAAACTCATTCTAGTGCTTCGTAGACGCCTGTGAGAATAAAGTGAAACAACTGATGAATTTCTAATCAAGGGAAAGGGAAATAAATAAAAGAAAAACTATGTTTTGTATGCTAATTGTCGGGAAAAGTTGTATTTGCTGCTTGATTCTTTCGTATAACTATTTATGACCGATGAGGAAATAATGATAAAATATCCTGCATCGCACTTTTTACTATTTGGAGCAAATCCAAAAATTATAGTTTGTTTATTATAATTCTCATTAAATGTAGCTTGGAGCTTGTTATGACAGCTGATAGTAGAATAATTGGAATATAGCATGAGAAGAATGATGCCATTCTTGAAAAAGAGTGTTCTCCTAAATATATTATGCAGTATTATTGCTGAAAAAAATGAAACCAATTAACTATTATAATATTTTTAGTTTCTGACATGTGAACGAAATTAATTTGAAATAATAATAGAAGAGGATAAAATACGTCCGCAGAAAGCGGGTAACAATAATATTAAAGAAGGGATGACTCACTTTACTGAAAAATGAAATTATAAATTTTCAGTAAACTAGATATTATTATAGATCTTTAATATTTATTTTGTCAATTTTTTAGGCACTGAATATGAAATATTTTTCACAATTTGACCTCAAATATTATTTCAAAATTATTTAATTTTTTGAGGCACGAATAGATTTAAAATTCTTACAATCGAATTCTAAAATTTATTTTTCTGTCAGGAACTTAGAAAACATTACTCACTCATCATTAGGCCACTTTTTGTTCTCCCATGGGCAAATTATTAAACAAAGATAAACAAAAATGTTGTAAAAAATTATGAATGTATTTTTCGTCTTTGATTTTTTTATCTTTTTATACTTTTAATGTATTTTCCTTTTTCTGAGTTCTTAAACGCATCACTTGTCAGGTAAGTTCATAAGTGCTTTAACGTGTATCATTATTACATATTACTATGTGATACAAAATGCATTAAATTCTTAAATTATTAATCTTCTGAATTAAATTAATTCTTAATTAAAATTACTTCTTTCTTAATAAATTAGGAGAATATATGCGGTTTCGGGTTTAACAGATTCCAGTTAATAATTATCCCAATTACATTACAAAATTCCGCATACATTTAAAAGTTGTATAAGATTAGCAGAATAACAATATCTCCACAAAAAACCCATGTCCCACTTTAAAGCAACTAGAGGACTATTCTGGGAAAGTCCAAATAATTTTGAACCGCGGTCAAATGACGAGGATGACACCTGAGCTGGTACCCCGTATCCAAACTTCTTCACCAGAACAACGGGAGGACGCTTGGCCCACGTCAGATTTAACGCACACCAGACCCACAAACACTTCGGATCTTTATTGGAATCGGGATTCTAACCTGGGATCCTCCGTCTCCGAAGCCGAGACATTGCCACTAGAGTACCGAGGCCCCTGACATAAGGAAATGTCGAATATAATTAAGATGTTTTGTAGCTCAGTGGCACCCTCTGTTACCTACTTCACACTAATAGTTACAATTCATAAAATTTAGCGAAACTAATGAATTGAAATTAAAATAAAATAAAAACATATTTTGCATTAAATAGAAGGGCGCATATGCTGCCACATCTAATAAAATACATAGACAAATAATATAAATTTAAATTAAAAGGAAATAAATTAAAAGGAAATAAATTAAAAGAAACATAAAAATAAACAAAAGTAATAATGAAAAATAATGAAAACAATATGCGTTTTTGCGCGCAAACGCAGCTGCAAAAAGTAAATGCTTCAACAAAAAATTTTTTTGAAGAAAACACAACAAAAATTATAGAATAAAATACCAAAGATTCTCTAATAATTAAAACACTTTGCAAAAGTTAGAAATTACTCAAAATGGAAATGAACTAAAATGGCGCACTCATCGGAGACCACACGCCATTATTAGTTCAAAAAAGAACAAAATGTTCTGTAGAAAGGAATGACAAAAAGTCAAAATTTATTCCCTCCTGTGGTCTGAATTTTGTCCGGCCACCAAATAGAAGACATAAATCCAACAAATTACCAAATCCATAATCAATAGAAAGAAAGATAAAAATATTCACCCTCTTTCAAAAACAAGCCGAGCAGAAAAGGACGCCTACTTCACACTAACATCTTCTTCGTTTTCTTCTTGGTCAAATGGATCTGTCTGTGAGTGGCAACGGCGAAATTATTAAATCCGCAACTTTTTCCTGTTGTCTTCGCACCAATAAGGGCACAACAGTCGAGCGGTCCTTTCATCTGTTGCTTCGCCTTCATGCTGCAAACATTAATCTTTAAAATTAATTTCAGTGACGTTCGAAATGAACTGTATTTATACGAATCGGTTCAAAATGTACTTTTCTGCTTACTGTTTTGTGTTCTGAAGAATAATTTATTTTTTTTAGTTTTAGATCGGAGGTGTCCCACTTTAATTCTACTAAAATTGAAAAAAAAATTCTAAATTAAATACCAAGAAGCTAAAAAAAATTTGTCTTATTAAGATTTAGAATAAGCATGCAATTCTCGCAAATTTAATAAATATGTAAGAAGGAAATTAAAAATGGATTTATCTTACTAAGTGATAGACAGACAATGAAATTGTAAGAATGATTTCGTTGAAGATTTTTTGAAATCAATAAAAATTTATTTTATTTCTCATAAATATTATATTCTTGTGTAACAGTGTCAAGTTCATGGTAGACATATGAATGAAACGACATTGATTACTCGATGAAGGTGATAAAGAACATTATACAACGCCTGTAAATTGGATTGTTGTGACTTAAAAATCGTAACTTCATCCCAAATTTACTACAGCTATCCAATCCCACAACTTAAAATCCACATTTTTAGCAGCGCCATTTTTGTATCTCATTTTAAACATTATACTATAATACGTCTTTGAAAAATCTCTGAAACGCTACTGCTTTTTACTTGATATTATTCATCTCAGGAAGTGGAAAATTTCGCATTCCTCACAAATCCCTAAATTCGGAAGGACTCTTGAATTCGACAGAGTTATTTACTTACAGTTATATTCAGGTACCATTAGTTATGCTTGGGTATTCTTATATCTGCTAATTAGTTACGGAAATTTATTTATCCCTGATAAAATTAAGAGCCTCAAAGATTTGTTAATTCGAAAGTGAAGAATTTAATTAAAAGTTCGTCTAATTAAAAGTTAAACGGAATTGAAAAATTATTTCTAATGTATTGGTAATAGTGAAAATTCTGAATCTTATGCAGACATTCAGCTTAACCACACACACAGAGCGCCACAGACAGGGGGGGGGGGCGAAGAGAGGGAGAGAGAATGATTTACTATAATGATCCTTCTAAAAATAATAAAAAAACATATACCGTTTGTTGACTGCCATTTCCCAGAGTCTAAAGGAACTATCGTTTCATTACAGATGTGCGTAGATTACACGTAACTTGTAATATAATAGACACAATAAGCTATCTGCCTATCTAGTATCAACTCGAAAAAGTTTATTTAACTCTCTCATATCGCGCGAGGCGGTCCGGGGCGGCCTGGAAATTTCTTCTTAAGAGCGATGAAGGCCGGCCTGAGTCGTTTCGCTTCTTTTGAGGGGAGGTAAGGTTCTGAAATCGTTTAGTAGATAAGCGGGGTAGGGGTCCAATTATCCTTGCCCATTTCCGTGCGCTTTAAGTGAAGGTTATATCAGGGGTGGTGTGGTGGGGCAAATGACCGCCCAGGTTGGAAGAGTCCAATTCATGTCGCATCCTCCCAAAAGTTCATTTTTTAAAGGGGCTAGTGGAAAAAAGTCGCCTCGGGATTATAGAGTTTATCTTCGCTGAATCCAATTACGCAAAAATGTGTAAAACATATGAAAACCGATGGATAAGAACTCGGAAAGGTTAAGAAGAAGCATAATGGTTGATAGTTCTGGGACTGAAAAAGATAATTCATTGTATCCATATATCAAATTTAAATTAAACATAACTTGTTATTTCCTGATAATAGAAATTATTATAATCTTATATTTTCTAGGTTAGAGGACCAGCATTTAACGGAACATTTTTCTATCTACCACAGTTTCTATTAGTAAATGCTCTGATTCTTATCTTTCTCTCGAATTTAACTTCATAGCTTATGCAATGAGAAGAGTGTTAAAATATTTTGGAATTAATTGTTTGTGAGATAATTGATAGATTGTCGCTTAGAACTCCAAAATGATACATGATTGCTTTTATCAGCTTCAGATTTATCAGCTTCAGGCTTTTATCAGCTTCAGATTTATCAGCTTCAGGTTTATCAGCTTCAGACTTTTATCAGCTTCAGGCTTTTATCAGCTTCAGGCTTTTATCAGCTTCAGGCTTTTATCAGCTTCAGGTTTATCAGCTTCATGTTTCAGGTCAGATTCCTGTGCTTCATTTAACCCTTTAACTGGTTTGTTTTCTCTACTACCTAATTAGATGGCGTCTTCTATTTCGGGAATGAGTTGCCATTTTAATTCAATTGAGAGCCTAAAGGGCAGTTCAAGTGCTTTTGGATTGCACGTAACTTTTGTATCGAATTATAACGTCTGTTAATGATTTTGCTTTAGTTTGTATGTCTAAAATTGCGATAATTCGATGCGCGTACGGGCAAAACAATTAAGGCGTTAACCTGCTATGTTAGATTGAAACTTCTTTCTAAAGCTAAGCGAGGTCTAAAATGAAGAGATTTCATAATTTTTGATCGCTGTAAAAGCACCTGAATAAGATCTCCATTTGCCTTCTGCACACGCAAATGTGAGGATATCTTACCCATGACAGAAGATTTTACTGTTTAAAAGCTTCGAAGCTCCAAACCAACGAATTTTGAATACACTCGTAAGTACCACACTTTTTTATACAAGTTTTATAAATACAAGAATAATGTTATATATTTGCACTCTTCAATGCGTCATCAAACGTAAAAGATTTCACTTTGTAATTTGTTTTCCTTCTCTGTGTGCAAATGCACATGCTCCACATCAGCTCCGAACGTCACGTGATCGGCAAGAGAAAGACAATTTTACGTAATAAACACGAAACATATGGAACCAATAGCAAAGTGAGCTGAAGCACGAATCGCTTGCTTACTTTAAACACGCCTTTTTTTACATCACACCCGCAATCGGCTGGAAATCCAGAAATGCTGAAATATAGGGAGATTCAGTAGAAGACATGTTCGGCTAATTCATGTGTTCAGGGTGGTCATCCGTAACAGCAAACAAAACGGAATCGCTCTTTCCCTGAAAGTTTTCGAGAGAAAAGAAATTGGAATGCATGGCTAATCTATGTCTGCTTTACTCGCTTCAGTTGAACGCACTCCACTGATTAATTGAAGGCCTTCGGCACGTTCTTTTTTCTTTAGAATAGCTTCTCTACATGAGTTTGGAAGACAGGAAGATTTTCTTTCATAGGAAGTCCAACTCTCAAAGGAAGTCCAAACATGCATTTTTTAAAAACCGCAGCCAAACCGATTTCCTTGCAACATATCACCCTATCAGCTATGCAAAGCCTCTGTTGAGTCCATAAAGCCGCTGATATTAGAAAAATAAATATTTAATTAAACTCAACATATATAAAACACAAAAACAATTGTTACCGATAAATTGGGTAACTTCACTTAAACTATATCACCGCTGGGGCGGATGATTACAACAAGATCATTCCGCAAGAGCGGTTAGTAGATATATTAATCCACTGTTTGAGATGACCAAACCGCAAGGGTGGATGGTTAGTTAACAGTTCCACAGGTTGACCACCGTTAGGGCGGGTGGTATTTTATGAATAAAGGACTACTACTATGCCGAGCGCTAATCCATAATTTAATGCATAATTGGATTGGTTTAATCCTTGATGAATATGAGTGGTGTCTGCTTCCACTCAGATCTTTTCTCGTAATGAATGACTTTTTGTTGGAGTTGTAGGTGATCCTTCATGTGCACGGTACCCAACAGCCTCTTTTATGTATCAATCTTGCTGTACAACAACCAACGCATCTCATCTGCAAAATCACAATACCTCTAAAATACACGTAGGCAACAGAGCAAGTATCATGGCATCTTCCAATTCAAAGAGCACAAACGAAGCAGCAAGAAAAATTTTCAAAATCCTCCTAACAAATCCAAGAATAACAGTCTCGTGGGTTAAAGCGCATACAGGCAATATAGGCAATGAGAGAGCAGACCAACTGGCAAAAGACGCAACGCAACATGGGCAACCCTGTTGGAAATGGATGCAGTCACGTGGTTTGCGCACGTGTTCTCTGAGCTCAGATATCAGAACCACGTGGTGTGCTGTAAAAGGATATTAATTATATTTGTTCCAGATTACAAGTCAGTCGAAGTTTGATGTTACTCTCGATCGGTTTGCTTCCAGGCTAGCTGCCGAATTCATCATATTCATGGAATTTTTCAGTCTAATTCTTGGTGTTGATCAGTTGGCTGCTTCCAGGCTGCAGCTGGATTCACAAAATTTACCCGAATTCTTGTAATACATTAATTACGGAATGTTTCTTCTTGTAATTATTAATCCTGAAGTGTTTATCTTGGAATAGCTTTGATTAATAAGTAGAAATTTAATCCTTATCGTTAAATTTTTGTTATCAATAAACTCTTTAAAAGGACAAATTGATTCGGAATTATTCTTGGCACCTGGACTCTATTTATTAGTTAATTTTGATTACTTTTAGTTCTAGGAAGCAAAACCATAAATTTGCTTAATTCATAAAATTTACAAACCCTATTCACTTCCTAAACTTCCTAAAAGGCCTCCTCCGGAAGAGCATGCTTGAGGAGTGGCAAACCTCATGGAAGAATGGCGATACAGGCAGGAAAATATATAACATCATGCCCTCAGTTAGTCTCCGTCCCACTAACTGGATTAGAGAGTATGTTATCTTCTTCTCTCAACATGGACCTTTCCCTGCCTACCTCAAAAGGTTTCACCTGTCTGACAGCGATTTTTGCAGCTGTGGTGGAATAGGCACGGCACTTTACTATGCCACGGAGTGTATTTACACAGTCTCTTGGCATATGAGGAAGCCAGCGCCAAACTTTGAACAAGAATGGCTGAAAAGAGTCGCCAATAACCTCGTCTCCAGGTATAAAATTCGTGGGATAATCAAATTCATTAGCGAAAAAAGAGATCGTTTCCAGCTTCCCTAGACTTCAACTTTCCAGTGAGCTGAACTAAAAGACTCAATTACCGGACACCCCCCCCCCTTTAGAAAAGAAAGGAATAACAACATCTAATGAAAAGAAACTACGAACTAATAGTGTAACAGTGAAAAAGCCTGTGCTGTACATAGTGTAAATTTTTCTTTCTTTTTGTTTATTTTGTTTTACTTTTTTCTTAAATAAAATTCCCGTGTTTTTCCCATCAAACCGTTCAGTGGCCTGTCTGGTCACGGGTACGGGGGTAAGAGACGGCGTTCTGTTCTGTACAACAACCATTTTAACCCATTAGCATAGGAGCTGCCATTAAGGGTTTTGAGAGGAGAAAGGAATTTCTCTTATTTTATAAAAAAGGAACTAGGCCATTTTAGTATTCTAAAGTCCCTGAACTCCAAGGGCCATAGGAATCTGAGGGTTAACTTGCAACACGTTTGCATGCAATATAAGTATGCAGGTAGGATTTAATGTCGCAAGAACCATAGATGGCTGCGTCGACAATCTAAATGCGCTTCTGACATCGAAACAGACATTCCGTCTTTAGGCCACTGTGGCACTTTAACAAATCCCATTCAAGAATGTTTTAAAGAAAACAAGGTGTGATATTTTTTTAATACAAATGTGGAGTTGAACATTGGTTAATAAAAAACTGAAGATTCCGGATGCTTTATAAAGTATGATAATATAATTTGTTTCATAATCGTCAATATGAATTTGGTACGATTTAATTGACAAGGTTAATTCAATTTTTGAACTCTAAAGAAGCAGTTACAAAGGGTACACTGCAATAGTATCGTGTGTAATGAATATTTTGAGAGCATTTCAGATTCAAATTTGAATAAATATAAAAGAGGAGAAAATCACAAAAACTGATTTATTTGGTTTGAAATATTTCAAAACCTTCAGATATGGCAGTAGAATAAAGTTTAGTGATGTCTTGAAAATGCTTAATTCTTCCTATCTGTAGAAACTTGGGACGGCATCAAATTAAGGAATAAAGTTTGAAGACTCAACTCATTAATCTTCAACTTAGCTAAACTTTCCTTCTGAAAAGGATTGATAAACTTTCAAAACTAATTTTCTCTGTGAAAGGAACAGTTTTGGAAACTAATCAGTGTTCCTAAGTTATCTGATTTCATTCATGTAAGTTAGACCTAATCAATTATTTCCTTTATTTAATTACAATTTATGCTTAATTACCTTCAAGAATCTGTTATGTTTTTGATAATATGGAGATCTTAATATTTCTCCATTTCCAAATTATAGAAACAATAGTATAATAACGTAAAAGAAATATACATTACAGGATTTTTAAAAAAACTATTTGTTTTGTACACATTCTGTGGTAGCTATTGTACAGTGTAACCTTTAATGAATGTTGTAAAATATAATCTAGCCAATCACAGCGATATGCAGCATAGAAAGCATGCGTTATCTATGGGACAGAATCTGCTATTCGCGTTATCTAAATAGGGTTAAAAACTATAAAGTGTTTCAAATTAAGTAGATTTTCATGTCCTTTGCACATTCAACGATTCATGATAATTTTAAATTCATAAAATTCGCATTCATTGACTGTATAATTCTTTACAAAGCTTACATAGAATCCATAAACAACTCAAGTGTCCCATAGACTCTCAGTTAAATAAGCACTATGATTCATTCTTAAAATAGAAGGTGCCATTTAATTTGTCAGAAGGCAAAACAAAACAGTTAATAGATTTTTTTAAGAAACCTGATAGTGTGTTTCTATGGGGATGAGACCAATACTTCAGAAAGATATAAATGCTGTGCTGTGATATAGAAAGTGATGGAGTTTCGAATGTTGACATTCGTCGGGACTAAATTTATAAATTTCAAACTTTCTTATGTGATGTTTTCAGAAGTTCCCAAACGTTGACCTCGCTTTGGACTTCATCCCTTACCAATATGTTAATTTCTGCACATTTATAAAAATAAGTGTTTATTAAATGTTTGTTGTAAGGCGTTTTAAGTTTTCACTCTTGTCAGTACAGTCGAATTGACATGAAAAGCATTAAAATATGGAAAAGTATAAAACAGCAATTTTATTGCTTCAAGTTATTGGATCGGCCACACAAAACGTGGCACTATATTTTGAATCTCGAGATCGGACCGCATAAGGGGAAAAATGTTACGTTCTGAAAACTAAGTTTGAAGTTAACATTTTGTCTCCTATATTATGTCTGAACGAATTGTCCCCGTCTCAAAAAAAATTCTCTTTGGGGAACATGAGTTCAGACAAAATAAGAGAAATTCCCTCTCATATTCATCACATTTTACTTAAATACAAAACACTGATCGCTCGAATTTCCCTCCCCCTCTGCTCCTTATCCGGTCCGATCTCAGGATACAAAATATAGTGTCATGTTCTGTGTGGCCGACCCTACAACTTATTAGCGATTAACTTAGCGATTTTTTTTATAAAGCAATAAAATTGCTGTTTTGTATTTTTTCCATGTTAAAGTGCAATTCGACTGGGCTAATGTATGATACTTTATAGCCTTGTTCATTTGCTTTCAGATTGGCCATAGGAAAATCTCACAATGTTTGAAGTTTAGTATATATGTTACGATCAATGTAGTAAATCGGTTATTATGCAAAACAACCGGATATTTAAGCGGTTATTATGCATGATTACCGTGATAATTATTCATAATAACTGATTACTCACATTGACAAGGTGTTCGGACAGAAAGTAACCAAAGGTAATTTCTTATAATTACAAAACTTCTCATTAGAATTTAAAAATTATTTATTTAAATTTAAAGAACATCAAAATAAGTTTTTTTTAAATATAAATACTCTTCGAAGTGTACACCTTTTGTAGCATGGCAAATATTATCTAAACGGTATAATCGAATTCTCGCCACGTGTTTAGCAGCATATCAGGAGTTATTAGGCGAATTGCTTGTATGATACGCACCTTCAACTCATCCACAGTTTCATTTTTTGTTGATACACAACGGATTTAATGGAACAACCACAAGATCTGCAATCTCATTCGTCTGAACAGCTGTACGATATTTGCCAGTAGGCGATGCCAAATCTCCCGCCTCTCTGTCCTATTGGCGAATTGAAGTTGATTTGACATTTGATTTTGTTCGTCCACATCGCTGAACATACGTCACTGATATGGATTCAAGTGACCAAATCTCACGCTGCACCTTTTGCTGCGGCGTCCACATCGTAACTACTGTAAACATAAGAGACCCACGGAAAGCGATTTTTTGTCTTATTGCCGATTTCTGACTATTATACGCTTGCGCGGTTGAACGGTCTACACAAATATCTGGGAGGCGACTTTAACCCTCTCATACCGAGCGAGGCGGTCCGGGGCGGTATAGAAATGGTCCCTTAACGACGGCGAAGGCGGGTCTGAAGCGGTTGGCTTCTTTTGAGGGGAGGGGAGTTTATGAGATCGCTTAAGGGATAGGCGTGTTAGGGGCTGCAATTATCCTTGCCCACCACAGCCCATTTCCGTGCGCCTTAAGGGAAGGTTACAGTGGGGTGGTAGGGTAATGACCTCTCAGGTTGGGAGAGTCCAATTCATGCCTTAGCCTACCAAAATAGTCCGGTTTTAAAGGAGCTGGAAGAAAAAAGTGGCCTCGGGATTATAGAGTTAATCCCAGGAGAAATAGTCTATTACATTCTAAAGGGTAGTTCAGAAACTATAAACTACTACTCTCGTTTTCTTTTAGCTCTGACACCCTGTATACGATGCGTGTTCGCTGAAAAGAGTATTTATTATAGATATTGCATGTCCTCCTTGAAGTTGCCCTTTCGTAACACACGTTGTAAATCATAGTGAAATTATGAGATAAAATGAGGAATCATTGTTCTTAAAAGCGGCGCGAAACTTCCTTATTCAAAATCCTTCGGATGTTAAATTGAGCATGCCATCCAGAATCGTATGATGGTCAGCATCATTCTGGACACTTACTAAGCTGCAAAGGATTTCAGTGAGACCTTTCCCTTCTCTCTTGAGAAGAAACCTTTCAATATTGAAATAAAAGCAGATAATCGTAAATCTCACTCATTTGCTGCCTTAACAATTCCATTGTTATGAAATCATACATTTATAATCTCTCCATTTTTCCTATCTGCATTACTTACGTGAGTACCCTAATTGATGCTATCAATTAATTCTATTAATACTAAATTAATACTATGTGTTTGAATTGGAAACATCAACTGATAATTTTTATCCTAAATAACTCATAAAATTATTTAAATGTAGCTGCATTCTATGGGATACGTTCTTTACAAATAATAAAGAACAATGTATCTATTTAGGAACAAGTGGCGAAACTTTGCAATTAAGACTCAGATCACTTTCTTAAACGAATTGTAAAACTTTAAAACATAAGTATTTGTCATGTAACTCATATTCGACATCAGTAGCGTAAAATAGTTTGGATACGTATTTTGTATCCAACATAGTCAGTTGATTATGATCGTAATGTACTTATTAATGAAATTAAATGCATCATTTGTGAAAAAATTAATCAACATAAACTATATTATAAATATATTATTTATGTATTTTTGACGAACCATTTCCGATAAGTTTTTTTATCAACAGTTTAGTCACGTCCTGTCCATCATCAAAAATTCAAAAATTAATATTTATATATGCATTCTCATTCTGTGCCAAACTGAAAAAAAAAATCAAAACCTTTGGGAACAAAAGTCAACTTAGTACTGCATCATTTGCATAGTTTTAAGTGTGTAAAAACATTCTTTTATTCACTTTTAAAATTCTTTCGTACATAAATGTGCTACTCAAAAAGTCGATATCAAGTTGGATAAACGTCTTTTGTAGAGTAATTTATTTCTGAACACAAAATAAAATACTTTTATGTTATCATTGAATGTGAAAAGTTATTATTGTGTACATGTTAGTATTAATAACTCAAATGCGTTTTAAGAAACTGATCATAGTACATTTGATTTTCTTTGAATGAACAAAGGAATACATAAATTATTAATTCCCACGAAACAAGAGTAATAAAATATCTAACAGAAATGAAACTTTCATACTTACCGCTTTGAAGCTTAATTCTCTTCTTTTCCTCTGTTTTTTTATTTTCCATGTGTTACCGCAGGAAATTCTAAAGCCTTGGATTTTGAAAAGCCGAATACAGCAGCAGTGATTCAAGCATAAAATTCCGTACTGGCCTCAAGCTATTTCCTTTCATCTATGTGAGGAGCAGTTCGTTTGTGGGCGGTAGGAAAATATAAGCCATACGCTTCCTCCCACATCAAAAGTCAAGCTGATTCATAGAAAAACCAGCGTTTCTATGAAATCCTGACTTCAGAAGATCCTTCAATGGACGAAAATTGGATGCTTCCGGCTATTTTCTTAACAGAGAAGAACTAAGACTTTCCTTTTGTTTTTGCCCTATGTATGAGCATCATATATCTTCGAAAAGAACAACATGACTATTCAGGTAAACTTTTTTCTTCTTTTATTTGATGTGAGTAAATAGAGCGGAAGATTATTTGTTTTTATCATATTATGTAAGATAGTATCAAGCATTTGGCAATTGCTAACATCTCAGTCAATGGCTGAGGATCATAACGTTGCGATTAACTTGATCCTAGAGAACATAAAAACCGTGCAATACGAAAAAAATAAATAAAGCAATCATATTTATCCGTTTGTTAAAGATTATGGCTACTTATTAACAAAGGAAAGAAGGAATTTATTTCACTCAGCCATTTCTAATAATATATAGAAAAAGAAATTCTCATATAGTTTCAGTTCTCTTCTTTTCAAAGTTCTTTATAACTTAAAAAGAAATAAGTCTTCTAATGCAATGAAGAATTAGAGAAAGTAAGGTATTTGTACATAACACAAAATTGATAAATATTGAGTTAAAATTTCATTATTTTAAAATAAACTTGACAAAAATAACTATTTGCTAACCATTCGAAACAAATGAATAATTTTCATTGCTTCTTCGCTTATGTATTCCTGGAATTATTAGCCATTTAGAATTCAGTTAATGAACGGCTAGACAGTATCTGGTTTCTGAATGCGTGTTTCAAAATGTATTTTTAAAATATTTATTTTTAAGAAAAAATTGTTTTTATAAATTTCTAGGTTTATATTTATATTGTATCTAAAAGTGTACAAAATATTCAAATTAATGTAAATAAATAAAACTTATTATGATATAGGGTACACTTTTTTCTTCGAATTTGAAGTGGATCATAATTTTCTATAAAGTTGCGAGGGAGTGAAAATAGTTGGAGGAATAAACTATAATTATTTTCCATCATTCATCAAGATTTTCATATTTTCTATATTCTCTGATACATTTATCAAACAAATGGTCATGACCGAAGCAAATGAGGTATAATTCCTTTAAATTTTCTAACTTCTGATTAAGCTTCCTAAAAATTATTAAACTTTTAATCAAGTCACCTTGACCTTAATAGATCTTTGAAAAATCATTCTATTCAAGTGGACACTGCAAAATTGTTTTCAGTATAAAATAATTTTTAATTCAAAACGAAAAATTACCTCAGTGAGATAGATCGTTGCTGTACATGGGCTACTTGACATCATTTTTCCGTCTAGATTACGTTCAGATATTCAGAGGCATCTAAGACATCCAAATTTAGAAGAAGCCACTGTTTCCGATGCATTAAATATCATCACACGCTCCATTGCAAGGAAATATTTTCATTTTCCAAATACATTCTTTACATTTCAAAGATTTACATTTTTTCCCATTCGGTAGTTGAGTGAATTTACTTAAAATATTTACGATCTAGTCAATATTTCTCAGAAACATAAATAAAGCAAAATTTTATGCATCTAAAGAAAACTGAAAGCATCTAAACATTGAATATCCTACTAAAAGTCATTATAACTATTTTATTTACTTCACTGTACAACATTTTCACGATTCTTTATCTTTTAGAGTTTATGCTCCCATTATAGAAAAACTAATGATTTTCATTTTATATCAAAAGTATTTAAAACGAAAGGAATTGCATGATATAATTTGTTTTCAGTACACAATTTTTAGTTATCCGAAAACTTAGGAATGTACTATTATTAAAATTGGAAAATAACATGAGAAAAATTCATTTGAAAAGCTTTGAATATGTTCAACTACTTTTTAACATTATTTAAGGAAGCAATATGATTTCGGTATCTACTAATATCTATATAATCTTGATACCACATGATATATGATTTGCATATATCAAATTAGGAGTATTGTTTACCGTTTCCTCTCATGTATTCAAAATCATTCATAGGTGTATGGGATCTGAGAACAAAACTATTTGGCAATATTATAAGACGCTTTTCTTGTAATGTTATAAATAATTGTTTCGCACGAAATTAGAATTTAAATATTTCGTATTTTCCCCATTTTCTGAATAATTGTATAAATAAACTTTGTGGAAAAATAGATATTTTATTAAATTTAGATATATAGATATTTTATTTTATAAATTTATGTAATACAAATTAACCCTCATATGGGAAGGTGCGATATCACAGACCGCTAAGAATGTTTTACCCATCACCTCTACTCTATTTTTAGTTCAATTGAATGAATTCGTCATATAGCTTCTCATTTTATGATCTTGACTGCACTTATACATTTTCTTGAAGTTTCGGCGCCTGCTTTTTTTTTCTATATTCCAGTTATCACTTTCCGCGCGGTCTAGGAGACCGCACTTCCCAGCTAGTATTTAACTATTGTGAAAGGCTTAGAGAATGTCACTGAAACCTAGTACTCTGAATATCATCCAACCTTCTGGTCCTCGGTTTGACGAGGACCTTCAAAAACTTCTAAATGAAGTAGAGAGTGATATCCGTGATGAGAATAACTGTAGAGAGGATTTTCTCCAGAAAGTTCACAATTGAGTAATTTTGAATAATCGGAATTTGAAGATAGAGAATGTCAACAAGAAACTTCTTCATGTGAACATTATTATTATTGAGGAAATCCTTTTAAATGGTCATTCTAAAACAAAACGAACGTTTAGAACTACTGCTTTTGTTGTATGCAAAAACCTGAGCCGTAGCAAGGGGAGTCTGGAGCATGCGCAGTCTTCCGGCAGCTTCCTTTAACCACTGACCCCTCTGTTTTGGAAAGGCGCTGTCGTTTTCATTCATCTAAGAAGGCATAGGATACTTAAGATGTTGATGGATCCTACATATTTTTTGTGTCAAATTATAAAGCTAATTAGTGATTGAATTTTAGTTTATAAGACTAAAATTTCGATAATTCGATGCACGAGTATTCTCGGGCTGTTAAGTTAAGCGGTTAAAAGCCCCGATTGTGGGCGTTGTTCCAGTAGTGCAGTTCTGTAGTAACGCAGCTATGCAGTAATAGTAACTGTCGTTCTTGTTTTTGCGTTATATTGCTCGTTGCTTTTATATAATGTTTGAGATTGTTATAATAAAATATCGTTTTGTCAAGATGGGCTATATTATTGAGAGACTTTTACACCAGGTCCAAGAGAGAATCGGGTAGATTCAGAGGACCTGATTAGTCCTTTAAATGTGTTGTCATATTAGACGCAACAGCTTATAATATCATCCAATTAGAATCCAGAATTTGTATATGGCTATTTTCTAAAGGCAATTGTATATGAATGCTGTAAATTAATATATTTTGTATCATGATTATTCTATAAACCCTTTTATGAATGGACTGCAGTTTCTAAAAGTCCTCGCAAGAGAATTTTCCCCCAAAATAAGAAGAATAATCGAAAATCCAAAATTGAACAATAATTCCGAATGACAAAGGAGCAAATTTTAGGGAGTGATACAGACGCCAAGAAGAGATTGATATTTCCGGAAGATCACCAAATTCGAAGTGAGGAAAACTTGTAATTTATGCCCACCAAATAAGAAAAGCAAAATTGCATATTTATGCATATTTTGTGAAAAACGTGTGTTCTAGAATGCACTCGAAAATTTTGTTATGGATGTGCGTAAGAATCTGAACTGAAATAATTCCATGTGTAAAAAAAGTCAGTTTTACCCAATGTCATTTTTTTATATATAATGGTTAATTTTTGCATCATATCAATTTCGTCACACATTTATATGATGGAAAAATAAATATCTCTAGTAAAGTTTAAAAATATTTATATTTTTTTAGAGATTAATTTTAGCTAAAATATATATTCCGAGATAAATGTATGTAGCAAAATAATCAATTTTTCTGCTTATAATATATTTGCAAAAATTAAATTTAATTTTCATATTAAGAGAAATATCTATAAAATATATTGGCAGAATTTCATACTAGCATTTTTATTCGAAAATTTTATTTGAATTTTATAAAATGCGGTCTCGTACACCGCACTGTTATTGTTGTTGTTACTAATCTCCAATTGAGTCTGACAGAATCAGACCATATCAAGGAATCCGATGACTTTGATGAAATCAATAACTAAAAGGGGAGAAGAATAAATTTCTTTCCAGTCAAGTCCTAGACAGTCCAAAATGTGTTTAGGTGATGTTTGATGTTGCTGGCATTTAGGGAAGAGAGGGCAGGTCTTGTTCCCTGAGAATAGGTAAGGCATTTTAGGTGGCCTCGGGCAAGTCGTGTGTCGTAAAGATTTTATATTTAATTTATCTTTTTTTTAAAAAATATTATTATTATTCGAAGTGCAATTTATTAACTTTTAGAATTATCAGCCATTTATACCATTTAAGATATCTAAAATTTTAAAAGGTATAAATGGCTGATAATTCTAAAAGTTAATAAATTGCACTTCGAATAATAATAATATTTTTTAAAAAAAAGATAAATTAAATAAGAAATCTTTACGACATAAAATGGTGCTGTGACCAGGATGTAAAATAAAAAAAAATGAAAATTCAAAACAAAAGAAAGAAACTTATCTCGGGCTGGTCTTTGCAGACATCACATCATGTCGCATCATCTGCATAAAAAATATTAAAATTTCGCGATGGTGACATGCATGCTGCGTCGGGGATAACTCGATGCTCTCCATGGTTTAGGCACGATGTTCTGGACCTAGTTAATTTATATCGTTGCCGATTCCTGAATTTAATTTTGATTGCCCAGCCGAATAAATTTTTACGAAGATTTTGGCGCAGGCGCAGCAGTGCGGTTGCACGATGAAGGAAATCCCATATTGGCCAAACACATAGGAAGGTACGTTTTAAGTACGGAGTTCTCATGCACAAGGACGCGTATGCAGGAGCACCTTCAAAATTTTCTAGCACCACGGCAAGAATCTCGCCCTCGGAAAGTCCGGAAAACACGGCCTCCGAAAATTTTTAAAGGCTGGCAGACACACAAATCCCTTTCTTCACACCTTCCCGAACCCTCGGAGTCGGCAATGCCGGAGATAGGACCCCTTCAGTTCCTCCTTTTTTCAATGTCGAAAACGCTCTGAGACAGACGAAAAACCAAATTCCAGACACTCCCACGAAGGGACCCCTCCATTTTTTTTATTTTCTTTAGGAACGGGGCGCTCTGTCAGGAAGAAAAAAAAGCTGAAACACCCACCCACGACGGAAAAGGTGAATGAACCTCTCTAGACGAAACTCCCCGCTTGAAGTTGGGAAAAAAAACTTTATCTGAAATTTCTTTTCGCCTTTTATTTCGTATTTTACTAGTCTTTTAAATAATATTAATTTATATCCAAGTTTAATTAATTTTGAGAAATTCTTATTGCAAGAAAATCTCCACAACACGTGCAAGACAGGTACTGGACTGTCTGTTGCATGGGAGGGGCAGGGAAAGTCCAGGCTTTCTTCCTTTGTACCAGTGGTGAGAGGGAGGCACCAGCCACTCCGCCTTGTTTTGGACTTTTTTCCGCGAAAATAGTTCTAGGAAAGTAATCTCTGAAGAGGAGGGGATGGGATGACTTGAGCCCTCATTTGCAAGATTGTCGGCCAATTCATTTCCGTGAATATCTACATGCCAAGGGATCCATTGAAAATGTACATCATGGTGAAGGGAGATGAGCCTCAATTTTTAACAATAATAAGACACCGCACTTCCCCAGTTAAGTCCAAAATTTTAACCTCCCCAGTTAATGGTTAAGGAGTTGTTTAAGAGAAATTTTATTGAAAACATAAGAAATGCAGTTTTCATAAAGTAAGGACCTATAAAATATAAATAAAAGTCATTGTGGGTATGTATGCATGTTTGTTTGTATGTATATTCTACATCTCCTTCTAAACCACGGTACTGATTTCAATCAAACTTTTCACACTTATTCAAGGGGAAGATTACTGTCAACTTTTCAAAGCGCTAATGTTAATTGAACAGTCAGTTAATTAGAAATTAACCGAAACCTTTTCCCCCAGTAACTTAGGAGTAAATTATCTCTCAAAAATTATTTTTATACCATCTTAAAAGTTCAAATTGTTACCTTTTCAATGATACCAAATTTATATCTGTGACTTTTTCCTTCAATTTTTATTACTTTTCCAAATTTTTTTAAAATGTCAAATACCTGCTTACGATTTTGAAATAAAGCATTTTTATTGATACTTCGTTGCTAGGTGAGTCTTTGAACAAATTTCTTTTTATTTCTGTAAATATTTTATACAAGAAGCTACAAATCACTGTCAACTTTAAAACGCCTAAAATTTAGTTAAATCGTTAGTTAATTAAGAAATAAGCAAGATTTTGGGGGTTTTCGTGATATACTTCGAAAGTGTTATGTTACCCACGTTTTTCGTTTGGCATTTCAGTTTTATTTTTAAAAATATTTTTTGGAAACTGGGGCAATTCTTTAATTGCTTCATTTAATATCTCTTATAAAATGTATTTATCGATTTTCACAAGACAATTTTTCAAAATTCCCTTACGATATGCATATTTATGGTATCTATAAGAGAAAGTTCTTAAAACTATGTGCAATCCTTCATCTTACTTATTCATGTGCCTAAGCCAATACACATACACTTCACAATAACGTCCTCATTCATTTACAATGCCTTCTTGCGATTTATGAATTGTTATCTGGAAATATGTATAAAATGGCTATATAAGAAATTAATCAGCGGCTGCTTGACAAGATACTTAATCAGAAATTATCGATCTTGGTGTGAACAAAATATTTGCATGTGAAAGGGGGGTGTACTCAGTTTCATTTACGTCTGATAGCGATAAATAATTCGAACATCCTTCCAGACGGAAATAGCAGCTCGACAGGCGTATTCGCGCTTGCCTCTTCGAAACAAACGACTTACATCCCGTTTCTCGCACAGTTGGAATATGATTAATTTAAAGAAACACCAAAAGGCGGACTGAAATGTGTTCTGAAGCGAATTAGTTTGAAAATGTGAAAAGAGCGACAAAATGATTTCCTTGGGAACATAAATCTTAAACAGGAGAATAAAGAAACACATTCTTGGACAGACAGATTCCAAGAATGATATACATGATAACCATTAGTTATCGAAGTGATAAATTATTACATTCGGAAAGAATATGAATATATAACTGAAATCTACTTATCTGTAGCTTATTTTTTTAACTGAAATCTCATTTGTTAACTTTTTATTATTAATATTGTCACTTCTATCTCAAAAGGATTCTGGCATAATCAAGCAGAAAGCTCAATTTTGAAAACTTTAGGATCTTCACTTAAATATATCTTATTATTCATTTCGCCTTTCAAATACAATTTCAGTTCCAAAAACAATCTATTTGGAAACATCCTTGTCAAAATTTGAGAAAGGTAAACAAAATCTAATTGTTGAATGCATTATGGAGAAAAATGTAATGCTTTTTATATTATTTATAAATCAAACTCGCATTTACAACAAGCATATTTCCTGAGAAGGACTTGAGACAATACAGTATAACAATGTGACAAAAAGAAATTTCATTTTAAATGCCAATTGGCTTGGGTATGTAGAAAATTTACAGATGCTCCTCTAATCATTATGCTCAAATTTATGTGTCTGATTGCAGATGTATCATATTTCTACTAGTATGAATACAATAAAATTCCAAATTTCTTATTATTTAAATGTGAAGCAAAATTTTGCATATAAAAATGTTTTTTTTTCATATTTAATTTTATTTGAACTAGGATATAATCTTTAGCAAACATAAAAAGTTTGTCTAGCATGCCAGAAATAAACATTGTCTATAATAAAGTGATTTATTCTGCACAACGTTATAGCTTGCGTAAGCAGAGTTCAGATCGAAACCATTCATGACGATTTTATGATATGCTCATTTTTTATATGATCATTATTATTATTATTATTATTTACTTAATTCAATTTAAGCTTTAAATTGCATTAGAATCATTATGCAATTCTTTGTTCTGATATCTTACAAATAACGTTTAGGAAATTTTCTCTGATACTGAACAAAGAATCCAATATTTTCCTAAAATAAATGAAAACTTACAGTTTATCGGAGTATATATTAGCGATAAATTTCCGAAAAAAGAAGAGTATTATTTCAGAAAAGATGAAACTATTGATTAACATATTAATCATCCTGTAATAATTCTAAATGAAAGTAACCAACGAATATAAATATAAGACATTATATTTCACTTCGTGAAACTTCTCTCATTTTCTCATCACATTTGCCTGCTATTTTAAGGTTCATATTAATGCTTTATCCGCAGTTATTTCGTAAATAAATTTCGAAAAGGGAATCAAATTTTTGCTTAAGATAAATGAAAACTTTCAATTTGTCAGAATTTCGTTGGAAAAAATTTCGCCCACCTTGTAGAAAAATCACAAGGTAGGTAAGAATCAAAACATTTATAATCAAAAATAATCAGAGAATGTATATTTGTTTTTGAAGAATTCTGTTATACATTTCCAAGTACATCTTATAGTTTTAAGCTGAGAATTTTCGCTTTTAAAGAGTGGAAATGAAAGCGATTAGACCATATAATGTGGCTATTCTAGAAAACGCACGTCCAGGACAGCCTACTGGTTTGAAACGATAATAAAGGCAGGGACTTCTACTTTCCTGTTAGCCGAGAATTTGTTTTGACAGCTGTCTTGTTACTTGTCAGAAAAGCAGACCAAGAAAGGACTTAACATCCGTAAACAACAAATAACGCCTTCTGGCTTTGAAATATAAACAGGGAACCGCATTTCAGCAGCTGCATTGCGTTTGACATTTCCAGCAGGGCCTGATTTCAATTATATCCTGGGGTCAAAAGCTAAAATGCGTACGGATGACTAGTTACCCAGTAACTTAAGGTAAATCTTTTATTACAGCCGCAGAAAAAATATTTCTATGAAAGGTGGGTTCTTGAAAAAATGGAATCCATTGCTGTTGTAAATTTATTCTACAATATGCAGTTGACAGTTTTTAGCGCTTGTACTGGTTAAAATTTTTCTTTCCTGCTAGAATCGCAAAATAGTTCTTCATGTTATAAACAATCTGCTTCATTTTTTATACCTTTCTTTAAGTGTGGCACAAATGCTTTTTTAGAAGACGATTTTCGTCTCCTTAAGGACTTGTTCAGCATTTGTAACGTTTATTAACCTTCTACTTACTGCTGGAAATGATACTGTAACTGAGGAATACTCAAACTCAATCACGGCCTGGTATAACTGTCCTTTCCATAATCCTTTAGCTTACTGTTTCAGTGCCCTGTCTTAATGAATCAGCCATGTGTGAAGATTAGTTTGACGGCCATTGAGAAAACACTAAAATATCAACCTTTCTGGGGGGAGGCGAGGATAACTTATATAATAATTGCTTTAAATGAGGGGGAAGCGATTCCTTGTTCTTTGTCAAAACCTCAGTAGTAGACAGTTAAAATTAATAAAATTTAACAGATTATTAAAAAGTATTTTCTTCAATTAATTAAAAATAATTAATCCGTTTATATTATACAGAATGGTGCATATGCAGCATATTCTCATAAATACAAATACAAACAATAGAAAATTAAAAAATGTTAAAAACAATAGAAAATGAAAAAATTAAAAAGTAGTAAAGTTTTTAGTTTTCCTCTACCTGGTAATTTAAAGATGAAAAGTCCACTCTTCCTTTCCAAGTTGCTCACCTTTAAACTTCAATAAGGTGATAAATCTTTCCTTTGTTTATTTACCCTACAGATTGACCATATTTTAAGCTTTTCTCACAGAATCATTAGTTCGTTCATTCAAATCGTTACTACTTGATCGTAGTAATTATTTTCACAATATAAATGAACTTTAGTTTATTATTTAGCTACTTTAGCTATACTAGGTATTTGATACTCTATAGAAGCATTTCCAAAACATTTTGCCATCGTTATAATTTTTCCGTCGTTTCTTTCAATAATATTTGACTGCCGCTTAGAAAGTTTATAAAAAGTCTGCTTTGCATCCGTTGCAGTCAGAAATCATAATGCTCTTGTGTTTTCACACATCTCCGAGTTCAACTTTGCATCTCTGACACGGCGATCGTCTACCACACACGCAAGGACAATTTGTAGACAAGCACAAATTGTCCTTGGGTGAGTGGCAAATGTACAAAATACAACTGATACACAAAATTGCTTTTAAGGATTCGAACTAACAATTCTGAGTTATGAATGTCATGAACTGCGAGGATTCGATGGAAATTTTTAAGCCTACACAATACTGCACTCTTTTCTTTTTGTCATAAAATGTCTTGTTTTCAAGATAATATATTTATTAATAATAAGGAGTAGTTTAACAAATGATTCTTAAACAACATTTACAATTTTTCCATTATAAAATCATGACACGTCTATACAATGTACATTATATTTATTCTAGTAATGCTTTGAAAATGAAAATTTTTAATATAGATAAACACAATATTACATTTACTAAAAAAATTGATGAATTAAGAATGTAATGAGATGAGAACTAGAAATATATTGTCAAAAGACATTTTGAAGCAAAAAAATCAAGTACTTTAAATGGTAGCATAACTACTTTCAAGTTTAAAACTGTAATTATATGATACGAAACAGATTCGAAATTTTAATTGGCAAACGTAATTTTATATTTAAAATCTAAGCGTGGAATGGTTCTTAGTGGAACGCCTCGTTATGAGCAACGTGTGTGCTAATCCCGGTTTAATTATATCAGTGGAGACTTTACACTCACAAAGGGTTGTTAGCGGCCGACTTTAACAAGTTAGCGAAACCTCTGAATGTTCCAACAATTGCAAAATGCCGCAACTCGAGGAAACATTAAATCAGCATGGTAGAGCTGAAATGCAGAATGAATTGCTTGTTTAAAGACCTATTTCGCACCTTAACAATACACGCTGAATTCGGAATTCAAGTGTTAGAAAGTGATTTGGGTTCTAAATTCAATTTAATATCGTTTTTCATTTATTTTCTCGTATAGGGCAGACCGGGGCTAGTTCGACCGTTTTTTCTTCTAAGAATGTTTTCAAAAAAAGGAATTCAAAAAATTTAAAAAGAATTTAAGCTGACACTATTAGTAACTCGCCATAGTAAAATGTGAATATATTAACTATCAGTATGAATTTAAAACCTCAAACTGACACTAAGTCGATTGGTCCAACCTGCCCCGACTGCGGGGTAAGTTGAACCACTACTAACATGAAGCGACTATCATAAAACATTCTTCTATATTATTATACTTTATTAATTTAAGTAACATAGTTGTGCAATTATCCGCGTTATGTGTATTATATACAAATGTTTTGCATTTCTATTCAATAGAAACTGAGATACAGCTTTTATGGTTATCATCATATAGTATTGTGTAATTATAATCAAAATTGAGTCCGCATGTTTTTTCATAACAAGTATCTTGCATAATAAATCTGGTACAATTCCATCCCACATATTCAGAGATATTTCTATAATGCACACCCTGATAAACCTTGTGTAGCAGAGCGGGCCAACGTGCCCCAGCAAAATGGCCCAACTAGCCCATCTCGCCATTTTTGATTCTCAAGAGTGTAGGAATTTATTCTGAAAGCATTTCGATAAGCAAACAAGCCCTAACTTAACAATGAAGAATTATCTTTCTTAATATTATTTGTGAAAATGGGAATTAAAATTTACAAGCAAGAAAACAAACGTTTATTCATAAGTGAGGAAATTTTCTCAGCTTATTGAAAATTAGAAAATTCTGGCTGGTTCTTTAAGGAACATTGCTTCTTCGATGACGCTGATGTGGAAGAAGGAATGAGGGATAACACAAACTTGTCTGGAATGGCAGCGTTAAATACCGAGAAGTATTAAAAATATCGAGACTGGCCCAACGTGCCCCTATGCCCAATTAGCCCCGGTCTACCCTACTTCGCATGCACGAAAGTAATACGAAGTATAAAAAGAAATCTTTGTAATTGACAAAAACATTTGACCAGGAGTTCTTGATATATCCTCACGTTTCATACTTCCCTGAATACAAAAATACAAATTTTGAAATTATGTCCGTAAATGTGATAACTTGAAGTCGAAACGATCTAGAAAAGTTTAGTACGGGGTTTTTGCACCAAAATTGGAGATTTGTATTAAATTTTGGACGGAATTCGTACGGAAGGGTAGGTCTGCCTTCCCAACAGTATATCTGAAGCTTTTGAAACAAATATGGGTAAAATGTGGCGTTCGGTTTTATTACCGGAGTTTAAGGGCTTGCTCAAAAACACAAGAATTGCACATACGAATCAAATTTTGGGTCTTAATTGGATACGCGTTGACTGTCTACCGGTCTGTCTATTCCGTTCTATGGGAACGCGATAGTTCGAAAACAACAACAAGCAAAATAAATTATTTTCAGTATGCGATCTTTATTTAGATGTAGATGGAAATTTTTAGGTTTGCTTAGAAGTTATGAGCTGAAAAGCGATTTCCCCATTACTCTGTGACGATTGAAGAGAGAGACAGAAAACTTCATTTAGGAAAATTATCACCCAATCATTAAGAACAACTTTTATACTGAAAGTGTTTTGACAGTTAGAATTCCTTAGAAGTTATGAGCTGAAAAGCGATGTTCAATCCCCCCCCCCAATTTATCTTTTCCCCATAGCTCCGTTACAATTGAAGATATAAGGAAATTTTCAATTAGGGGAATTATCACCTTATCATAACAAACTACTTTTATACTGAAAGTTTTTTGACAGCAAGAATTATTTAGACGTAATGAGCTCCCATCAGCCGCATTTACTTCCACTTTCTATACGAAAAACAAGTTGATATACCTAGCTTTGCTCCGGATTAAAATGCTATCATGTCTAATATTTTTAATGTAAAAACAACTACTGTATAAAAATTATAATACACAAATTCCTTTTTTGGTTTGAAACATTTTTATTAAAATGAGAATATTAATTCAACCAGACGATTTTTAAAAACAACCGTTTTCTCCATAAATTTTTATTTTTTATATAGGTACTTCAAGTTTTGTCAACAATTACTAAAGTAAAAGTATGGTTTTAATGGATATTTTGAAATAACTAAATTAACTAGATAATTGTTCATCAATTTAAGGCATGGAAATAAATCAAATCAATAGTTGGTCCTGATATAAATTGTTAATCGTCTACTTTTTAAATCTTCCTTTAGCATTCGGCCAGAATTCTGTTAACAATAAAGAATATTTTTACGAATTCTGTATAAAATTAATTTTGAAAAAAGTATTCAAATGAGAGAAATAAATTGAATGGAAATAAAATTTTTATCACTGAAAAGCTAATTTTAAAAAATTAAATATGGTGTAAAAATACTTTCGTGAGATAATACTTTCCAAAGATATTGCAGACAAAGGACTTGCTTAATTTATAATTAATTGAAGTTTTAAGTAACTTTTGGGGTTTGGAAAGTTGAAAGTAACCCTTCTCTTGTCTTAAATAATAAGTGTGCAAAGTTTGGTTGAAATCAGTCCAGTAGTTTAGGAGGAGATGTGGAACATACATTCATAGCCACAATGACTTTTATTTAAATTAAGATAATTATTAGATAATTATAAGATTAAGGTTGCTGGCAAATTCTATGAGCCATAAAAAATATTTTCGTGAAGGTTTCGTCAGAATTAATTAAATATTTAATTTTAATTGAGTAAATAGTTAATTTTAATTAATCAAAGAGCTAATTTTAATAGTTAATTTGGAATTTAGTTAATTTGACAGATTGCTTAAATTTGATATTTAACTAAACATGGTGGCACCAAGATTTCTCTAATAAATTTAATATAAAATAGCCAAAAATGATAGATATTTAAATAAGAATTCCCTTTATCCTTTTTACTATTGAAAAATATCTCATTAACTTCAAAATTGTTTTGGGGTTTTCTGCCTGAGTATTTGCTTTTAACTTTCGATGGAGATTTAAATTTACTGCAATTTACTTAAAATGGCTGCATTGTTATCATATGCTTTAACTCTTTAATCCAGAGGCGACTTTTTTCTTCTATTCCCTTTAAAACCGGGTCTTTTTGAGCTGACGATGCGACATGAATTGGTCTCTCGTAACCTGGGTGGTCATTCACCCCACAGTCCCACCCGCTTCTGTAACCTTCTCTGAGAGCGCAAGGAAATGGGCTGTGGTTGCCAAGGATAATTGGACCCACCTACGGCCCTTATCTCCGAAGCGATCTCAGAACCTCACCCCCTCAAAAGAAGCCAGATGCCTCAGACCTGCCTTCATCGCTGTTAAGGGGAAATTTTAAGACCGCCCGGAACAGCCTCGCTCGTTGTGAGAGGGTTAAACACACGTATTAAATTTGCCACTCACGATGTTAATAATTCTTATTCTCTTATGTGTTAAGAATTTAGTGACTATTATATGTGTAAGCAAGGAGTTCACTAAATGAGCCCATTCTAGTAGTGTTTAAATGTTTCATGTCATTTGATTTTACCATATGTCAAAGTAATGTTCGCACAATTATATTGTAACCAAGATTAAATAAATTAATTTTTAAATCTAGAGTCTTTCTTCATTCTTGTCAAGAGTCAATTTCCTGTTACGGTTTCAGATAGGCTGACTTAATGTTATCGATATTTGCACTACTGGGATGTTTATTTATTTATGACTCCTACCTGTTGAATGATTATGTGCTGGGATATATGAAAAATTGGACCAATGTACTGACCAATAAATCCAGCATACCCTTTGAGTAGAATGATAAAACCTTGATATAGTAAAAAATTATATCTCATGAAAACAGAATCTCAGCGTAAATATTGCAATGTGTGGAAACAATAAAGTCATTGGCTATGTCTGTATAGATCAATATGTAATATTTCATTACATTTGTAACATTAACGTAAAGGAATCTGCCTTTGCGTTCCAGCTTGCCGAAAGGGATTCTTTCTATTGTACTGCCCCATACAGAAATCCTGGTATTATTGCTAGCTTAGTTAAACGAGTATGAAGCACAAACTGCTTTTGGTCGAAGAGGGTTCGAGACTTTATATTCCAAAGACTTAAAAAGAAAGAGGCAAGAAATTACTTTCCTATCCGCAAATTCTCCATTTTTAAAGAAAATTTGGCACCTAGAAACTCAGGGTAACATCAATATTTTAATGAATTCACACGTTTAGTAAATATTTTAATTTAGGAAAAATGTTAAATAAATGCCTATTTTCATTGATTATAAATGTTATATTGACTTTGGATTTTAACAAATTACTTTTGTATATATGCTTACTTAAACATTGCCTTTTTTCTTAGTTGTGGTTCCCCCAAGAATCGGTAACATTGCATTCCTCATTATATGTTTCTATGTCTGTATAATATATAGCATATAGAAATATTTCGGTTAGTTTTATTACTTTTTATGGAAATATTTTGTGCATGTTTATAAAATGCAACACTTTTTTTTTGCACTCTTCCCCGTCGACCGTTAAAACGTTCTCAACTCTATGGGCGAGTGGGTCGGCCTGGATGATAAATAAATAAATGCCTATTTGAAATGTTCGCGAGATTGCGAAACAGAAAGGCATTAATATGCTTTCTTAAGAGACAGGAGGTAATATTTTCCTTTGGGAAAGAGAATGGTAGAGAAAGAAAACAGATTTCTAAAGAAAAATTCCAATGGATCTGATAAGTGTTTCTCTCCATGAAGAGTACTTCAGGACAAAACAAAGTGTTCGCCAAGGAGAGAAAAAAGGAATTGACAGGGATATAAAATATTTCATCCTCAGAGGAGATTAAATTTCTATTCGTTTCATTCTCAGTAGCAAAAGGACTTCTCCCCAAGATTTGCAATTGAAATAAATCCATTACATGTTTTGAAAAACACATAGCATATGCGTCAAGACCCAGCAATTAATGTGTAAGAAGCTAATTAGTTTATCTCTTTAATCCTGAGGCGACTTTTTTCTTCTAGCTCTTTTAAAACCGGGCTATTTTGGTAGGCTAAGACATGAATTGGAGTCTCGCAACCTGTGTGGTCATTTACCCCACCGCTCCACCCCCTGCTGGAACCTTCCCTTATCAAGGAAATGGGCTGTGGTTGGCAAGAATAATTGGATCCCCTACCGCGCTTATCTCCTAAGCGATCTGAGAAAATCACCTCTCCTCAAAAGAAGCCAACCGCCTCGGACTGGCCTTCGTCGGTGTTAAGGGGACATTTCTAGACCGCCCCGGACCGCCTCGGTCTGTGTGAGAGGGTAATACCATGAGAAAATACCGATTCAAAGAGTCGACTGTTGATAAAAAGGAAATATTTTAGGTAGAAAGCCCACCTTTCAGAATAATTTTCATTAATGCCTTCAAATTAATTTTAGATTTCAATTGCAAACGGTTAGATATATGTATATCTGTCTGGATTGCTGTGTGTCACATGACGTTATGCCATATTCCTTTTTGCCTTCGAGGAAATCTTACAGAGAGCAGCTGTTCCTAGATGTTAATTAAAGGAGTACCTCACCTTATTAACGAAAGGAAATTAGAAAAATATTAATTAGCAAAGGTGTCATCTGAATGCTCTTGCATTTTTGGAATGAAATGGCATTGTTTACGTTTTGCTTTAATTAACGTTTGTTGCTTTAATAGAGTCATTCATTCCTCGCTCAAGTTTTGAGGTGTTTTGAAATACAAGCGAGCAAAGCATACGCATAAAGCACATGTCTGGGAACAATATTTAATTCCAGTTGTATTATTAAATAAGCTTGATAAATATCGTGTAAAGACAATTTTTCCTGATGAGGGAACTTTTAAAATTCTCCTCCAAATCCTCAAGTCTTTATTGGTTTTATCAGCTGAAATCAAAATTGATTAGTTTACTTGTTCTTAGTACGTCAGCAACCAGAGCGCCAATACCGAGTTAGAGAGAACTATCTCTTATGAGGCTAATTATTATTAAAAATAATAGTTTCATGCAACGAAACATTTTAGTGACACACGCTATTTGATTCTATTATTTTCGATATTCTGAAAAATATTTCTACATTTAAAGGTAAATTATACTATACATATAATTTTTTAAAGCTGTAAAAAACTTATGTAATTCAGAAATTATTACTTAAGACAAATATTACATCTTCTGATGAAAAATTACCTAAATGTGATTAAATTAATTTTTATTTTAGAGGGCAATACAAATCTCGAACACCCTGCCACTACGGGGACTATGGAAGAAATATGTAAATACATTATCCTCTTTTTAATTGACTCTAAGATAAATTTTCATCACTAATCGGATGATAAAATAAGACAGTAAATTATAGATGTAACAGATGAAATGATTACAGAAGGAAATTAATAGTTAGAGATGGATCACAGCTGTTGTATCTGTCAGGGTGCTGAATAAAATATTTCTATGGTGCAACATTTATAGTTACCTTAAGTAAAAAACCCTGATATTTTTTATTTAATTGTATGTTGATAAAAGTGGAAAGCAAACTAAAATATCTTTCAAGTGTTTGAAAAAGTCAGACATAAGTTCAAAAGAGTACGTGAGTAAAATCATATTCCTTTTTTTAAAAATCTTATTCCGGCTCATCTCCGTAGGAAAATCCTATTAGCACAAAATGCTCTAAAATATTCATATCATATATCTACGATGTTGAGCAGCATCTAGAATATTGTGGCAATATCGGGAATATATCTTGAAATATCTTGTGATAATGGTGATGTGTCTTGTGATACATCATTTGTATCGTGCTTAAGGGGAAGTCGGAGAAAACATAATTAATCCTTTTCTAATCATTTCACGGTGATGAAATAGGACTAGAAACAAAAAATATTGGTCGAGAGATTAGCAGTTGCCCAGATAGCATTTTTAGTTTGCAACAATGTTGCAGCACTCTTTCCCTTCAAGTCTGCAAGCTTGCAGAAAGTTTGACAAGGCAAAAGAGCAAGTTTGAAACAAGTTAATCCAAACCACGAAGTCACCACGCGTCGAACTTGCAGAAAGCGTGTCGCGTCAAGCTCATTGCAAAATATAGCAAAAACAGAGTACGCAGACGAACCTTAGATTCGAATCCCCGACAACGCGCTTCCTAGCCTGTCGCCTTAGCCACTCAGCCAGCGCAACCTCGATGGCCGAACACAAATTGCGCTAATACATCGTGCATCTACACATTTTATTATAAACCGTCTCCTTGATTTCATTAAATTTTTAAATTTTGAGTTGAGAATATGACTTGAAGTCAAAGAGAGATCTATTTTCACTAATATCTACTTTTTGATAGTGGAATAAATTATGAATTAGGGTTTTAGGTTAAAAATATGGGACACAAAGTAAGTTATTACTTTTCAGCAAACATTGACTGTTTTTTAAGTTTAATGTCAACATTAATGAAAAGGCGACATAAAGTTTTCTTTAAAGTGCGAGTTCTATATTTAGTAAAAAAAATGGAGAATTTTTCAAAAGTTTAATTTTTTTTATAAAAAGACCTAGTTAGTTTTTTTTCAAATGATCATTTTATTGAATTAATAAAAAGAAGGACGGCCTAGGAGATGCTATTAAAAATCGGATGTTTTTTAAAACAGAGACAAAGATCAAAACCAGATATATACAACTGTATCCAGGTTGCAGTGTATAAGTGTGACAGATCAACTTTGCAGCAAACTTGTTTTGAAATCGTACTGCGTAAGTGTGGCGTATCAACTTTGCAGAAAACTGGTTCTAAAAGGGAGGTGGTCGATTATGCTATCTTACTTTGCAGGAGGTTTGTTGAAAATTTGTCACGTCAAGTTTGCCATGACAAGATAATATCAAGAAAGAAATCAAACTTGCTGCAAATGTGCATGCTACCTGGTTTAAAAATATTAGTTCAACAGGGTATGTGAATGGAACTTTACTTTCTATGAAATTCGGTATTTGAACCAGTCCAAACACGGTTAAAAAGTGCTTTCGATAAGGGAAAGTTAGATTGAAAGAACTAATCTAGTTTTAAAGTCCATGCTTTCGGATCATGCGTAACCGCGAATTCTTTTTCAATCAACTCTGTGAAACTGTTTCTAGAGGGTGTGAAAGGAGTGCAGATGATACCCAAGTTGCATTAGCAAGTGAGTGCACGCATTTAGGAAACAGAAAAGGACTTCAGAAGAAATCTATTTTGTCGTAAATATTTTCACTAACGGTTTTTCTAATTTCTTTAATCTTGCAAGAAACAGAAGCAGTGCGATGCAAAGATAAATGGCACTCGATTGATTTCATTCAATAATCTTTGAGCTAGTTAAATGATTTGGAAACCAGTGTGATCCTCTTTGTATGTAGAAAGATGAATAAAGTACAAAACCAGTGTGATCCTCTTCGTATGTAGAAAGGTGAATAAAGTATAAAACCAGTGTGATCCTCTTTGTATGTAGAAAGAT